>VYXH01011581.1:460753-519112 GCA_013397275.1 Burhinus bistriatus | reverse complement strand
CGTTCATTCATGGAAAGAGACTGTACAGGTTTTGGAACAAGGAACATCCTTTTATGTACTTTATGTATTTGTGCAGTACCTGGAAAAGTGCCCTGGCCCATGAGCATGGTCTTAGCGCGAAGAATGATTGATTTCCTTTTACATGCGCTTTGTCCCCTTTTTCTGTCACTGTGTCGTTGCAAGAGGAACTGATGGAACTCCACAACTGTTTTGAGACCACTCAAAGCTGAAATTCTCATTGGTTGAGCATGACCTGAGAACCCAAGGTCAAACTCATAGCAATGGCAGCAAGGCTCTTGGCCACAGCTAGTTGTGAAAGATTTTCCTATTGTGATGTTATTTGCAGCTAGAGAGATTCCTGGAATGGGAGATTTCTTAAAGAGTTGAGGCTTTGTTCTACTAATTTTATATATAAATATATATATATATATGCGTGCAGAGTGTTGTCATGTTAAAGCAATGACAGGTGAGTCACAATGCAATATTTTATGTGAGTGGTTTGTTAATTACCAGTCAGTGTGATAAAGGGATCTAGGACACGAGAACTTTTGGGGAAGTATGTTTTACACAGATTATTGTCACATACCCCCTGCTGGTAAGGAACTCAGTATAAGTCAGTTGGTTTTGTTTACATTGAAATTTGATAAATCTCTTATTTTTAATTAAGTTTTAGTAACTAAATTAATTTTAAAGTGAATTTATTTATGGCTGTAATAGACCTTGTTTCACATAGTATGTGCAAGAGAATTAGAGTATGTATTCTATCATTGTTTTAACATGGCATGTACTTTATGTAGATGAATGCTGGTTTTGATGGCTACCTAACAGTTTTCAAATTATTTTTATGCAGGGGTTTATATTGAAGAAGTCCTAAATAAATGGAAAGGAGACTATGAAAAACTGGAACATAACCACACTTATATACAGTGGTTGGTCACTTATTACCTATTTCTGTTTCAAAATGTTAATTTGATTAAGTGTTCATATACTGTGAGCTGTAATGCACTTTTTCTTTTAACAGGCTTTTCCCACTGAGAGAGCAAGGTCTGAACTTCTATGCTAAAGAATTAACTACATATGAAATTGAGGTAATATAAAGTGGGCTCAATACAAACCATCACACTAATTTTGATACATAACTGCTTTTTGTTATGTAGCGTTGTTTTATACAATGCAAAAGTACTTGCTTTAGTGCCACTTAGAATTTTGGACATATTCTTTGTTTATTAGGAATTCAAGAAGACAAAAGAAGCAATTAGAAGGTTCCTTTTGGCTTACAAAATGATGTTGGAGTTTTTTGGAATAAAACTAATTGATAAAACTGGAAACGTGGCACGAGCTGCTAACTGGCAAGAAAGATTTCAGCATTTGAATGAGTAAGTAATGACATGCACTCCCCTCTCTGGAATTGCCATAGAATCTCTTTAGCCTTTTGTTTTCTAGAGAAAGGGAAGATGTATTTTCCAAAGATTGCCAGGAAAAAGAAAAAGAAATAGTCAATGCCTGGTTTGTGCCTGTATGTGTACGTTCCTCCTTCCCCCCCCCTTTTTTTTTTGGACTGTGCTTCTCACCCATTACCGGTCTAACTGACATCATTGAATTCCCTGAAAATACAACTTCAGATGGTGCTGAAGAAGATCACAGTTCCAAGTTAGTTTGTTTGTCATGCTACTGAACACATTTTCACCTGATCCCAAAGTGCTGCTTCTCGGTTGGAAAGAACAAGTGGCTTATCTTTATAGTCACATTTCTTTTTGAGAAAAATCAAATTCTCCACACCTGTATGGAAGCTAAATAACAAGATTTCGCTCCCTCCTCAAAACATTAAATATTATGTATTTAATACTTTTTAATTGCAATGCTTAACTGGAGAGGTTTAGACACACATTAAGTCAAACTTCAGCATGACTTTCAGGAAATTATATCTGTTGCTTTTCATTGACATTGTGTTGACCGTAATTTTGCACTGAATTTTGTCCCATGTGGATTAATTGTATCAAAATCTCTTTTCAAATCTTATGATCACTTTCCTAATACCTCTGACCTTAGAGCTGAAGATTGTTTCCTTGCAGTATTTTGTTCTCCCATCCAAGTGAAAACTTGTAGATATAATTGCTGATGGATAATTATGGGTGAATAATGGGAATAATTTGATATTAATTTTACTTAAATATTATGTGAGCCAATATGGGTGTGGGCCACAGATTAAACAGGGTTTCAGGAAGCCCAAATGTTACTCGCTGCATATTTTTACACTGTATGTTCCTGTATTCTCACAAGTGAGTAGCTACACCGTTTTAAGTCAGGAATTGGGTCTCTTTTTAATTAACTTTAGCCATCTAAAATTTAGGCATTTAAGTTTTACTGTTTACTTAGGTGTACTTTATGAGGGAAAGACCTCCTCACAAGCACTTCCAGAAGATAGTTCATTCCATTTATCTTAGACGCTTCTTATGACAGTGGAACTTGCTCTCCAGAGGTGCCTGTTTTTCTCCCAGCACTGACTGTATCAGAAGTGTAGGTAGCTGGTCTGGACTGGAGACTGAGCTTTTAAATATCTAAAGTGAAGTGCAATGAATCCTGTTCTGTAGCTGTATTACTGCAATACACTACAAACCCCCATATTTTACAGAGTGACTGCATTTTCTCTTCAGAAAGAATACATACAACAGAAGGAATCAAAATCAGTACACACTTTGATTTTATTTTTTTTTCAGCCTGTTGCCTCAGTGCATTTTACAGACACTAATTTTCACTCACAACATCCTAGCAAAGGAGGTGCTAACAAGCTTCAGCAGCTGTGAGGATTTAAAGTACAGGAAGTCTGAAGTACACACCTGGAGTGATAAAAAGGAGTGAGGAGTTGCAGTTCCAGTTCTGTATCTGTAAGGTGTTTTTTTTTTTTTCCTGATTCAATGGAATTTTTTCACCCTTTTCTTCCAAAGGTCTCAACACAACTACTTGAGAATCACTCGAATTCTGAAAAGTCTTGGTGAGCTTGGATATGAGAGTTTCAAATCTCCTCTGGTGAAATTTATTCTCCATGAAGCTCTTGTGGAAGATACCATTCCCAACATTAAGCAAAGTGCTCTAGAATATTTTGTGTATACTATTAGAGACCGAAGAGAAAGGAGGAAACTCCTGAGATTTGCCCAGCAACATTATACCCCCTCTGAGCATTTTATCTGGGGACCCCCAAGAAAACAGAAGTCAGAAGGAAACAAAACAAATAAAAAGCCAGCATCTCCAATTTCTATTCACAATAGTTATATTTCTAAGCATAAGAAACCAAAAGAGCCTAAGAATACATCGGCAAGCGGAAGCTCAGGTGGTAAAACAACTGAAGAAAGAAAGGTAGAACTCGCAAAAAACGGTGAAGAAAATGACCAGGATGAACAAGAAGTGAACTGTGATACTGTCAGGCAGAACAATGGTGAAAAGAACAGTGACACTGATACCGGTCAGCTTTCAAAATCAGAAGAAATTCATGATGCTTCAGACAGAAAGGAGGATGCTTCTCATTCCAAAAACAGTGATGAAAATCTGAACAATGACTGTGGAAATCACCCAGGCACTATAGGGAAAGATTTATGTGACACTGAAAATTCTTCAAATAGCACATCAGCAGGTCTACAAGATAACCTTGATAAGGATATGCTTTCAGGAGGAACCACCACAAAAAACAAGGATGAGCTCAAGTTATGAGTCTGAGGTTAAAAATCAGTATGTTTCATATTGAGTGAAGCAAATTATTCATTGCTCCTTCATTTTGGGTGAAATTTCCAGCTAGTGTAATATAAAATGTTCATGAGACTATGCTTCATGCGAATGCATCAGATTAGGCTTCTGTTAAGTTAATGAATTTTATTTTTTTCAACCTCCGTTTATCAGCAGTCAACCAGGTGTGGCTCTTTAACATCATGTATATTCAAAGCTAAGAAATTCATTATCTTTTCCAGACAGATTGCGTAGTAAAGCTTATCTTTTTTTTTTTTTTCCCATTAAATTAATCCAGTATTTTTTTCTTAAAAAAAAGGCATAACTTATTAGAAAGCCTTGGAACATCAGAATTTTTAAGTTTCTTTTAATATGCTTTAAGTGTTGATTTCCTTTTATGAAATGACTAGAAATTATTTTGAGAGCACAGTTTTTTTCCCTAGTGGATATTTTTTTTTAGGAACTACGTTCATGTTTAACAGCAATATTTGCACAGCATCTTTTACCTTAGGTTAGCACCCTTGTCAGAGACTCTTAGTAACAGATATCAAAATGTCCTATGCAGCTGGGTATTGTTGTACATCAAATAAAAGTTTAACTTACAATGAAACTGTATCCACCATTTTTGGGTACAAGGGAAGTTGCACTTTAGACTTCTTTTGGTCTCTGTTCTCTCTTCTCTTGACTCATTTGTCACTACTACTAACTTGGGTGGAGGGATCTCTTTGATCACTCGGATTTGGTCTCAGTGTGAAAGCTCTCTGTTGATCAGCTCTAATAAAACAACTTCTGCGGTGGGGTTCAGCCCCTGGAAAGCCTCTGGACAGCTGAAAAGCAGTGTCTTCACCACAAAGCACTGCTTACTCATCAAAGCCATCAAAGAAAATGTCACCAGGCCTGTCCCGCTGGATCTTACCTGAACTTGGGTGTTTGTTGGCCAGTTCTGGGTAAGGTCTGCACAATGCTGAATGTCCTGCCTTCCTCTCCCAGACTAGCAACAGTCCTGATGCTTCCTTCCAGCTGTCTGTTTCCTCTCTTTGCTCTCTATCAGAGATCTTTGACAGTTTAATGTTATTTTGCTCATCAGCTGAAACCTGAGGCAGACCAGTCTGCTGGCCTGGCTGGAGCCCAGCAGGTAGGAATTTCCCAAGTAAAATCTTTCTCAGCTTTCTTTGCTGAAGGACCGTCTGCTTTCCTTGAATAACCTCTTCTGCCCTCGTCCCATTCAGTCAAAGAAGATAGTACCCAGCAAGTTAATTGTGTAGAATACAAATTAAAAAATAATGCAGGTAGAACTCAGACTTTCAACAGTCCTAAAATAGCCTAAAACTTACGTATGTATTTTCTATTTAAAAGTGTATATATTATCCACTGCCTTTAATGTATTTTTGATTAAATGTTATCAGGCAAGAGGCTGACTACAGTTTGAGTGTCAGAGTGCTACAGGACTTCATTCAAGCCTTATAATTCAAAATGACAAAGTCTTCAGGGGTTCCAGAGCACAGACAAAATGTCTGGTATTTTTCTGTTTCACTGATTCCCATCATGGCAGTGCATCATCCATTGCCTTCCCCAGGTAGTACTGTTTCTTGGGATCAAATACAGTGGCGGTTAGAGATCTTGGTACCCATCAACAAAGATTAGACTCTTTCCATCCTAAAGAGTCAGGGAAGAAGGAAGATGTATCTCTTCTTCTCCTGCGTTGACTTGTAAGGAAAGGAAAGTATGTATGTGGATTTTTTTTTTAAGAGTAACCCAAATCACTCAAGGAGGCATTAAGTCTGTGTGAGCAGAAATGCCCCAGAGAATTCCTCCAACAGCCACTGCCTCTTTAAAGCTGGAAAGGTGCTGAGAAGCCTTTCACAATACCCTGGACTTGAAGTAGGATCCCTTTATTCATATTTGCCTCTGACCTTCGGAGCAGAAGGGGACAGGAAATGCTGAGATGAAATTGGTCTGTGTAGGTAAGGACTCTGACCCCACATGTACGCACAGGGGGGACAACTTTGTGTTCTGCCTGTGACTTTTTAAATCTTGAGTGCCTAACCATGCCAACTTAATAGCATTGTTTTTACATAGTTATTTCTTGAATAGCATAGGGAAAATTTATACCCTGTGTATGAGGAACATAACTATAAGGTAGGTAATTATACAGAGCCTTCAATTTACGGACTTTAGTATTAAGGTTAAACACTTTAAAAAATGCATAGTGTTCAAGTGAAATAAGGGATGCTGGGGCTGTTATTATATTTATACTGTAATTTGATTGAACATTGATGACCTCAGGAGATCTTTTGTCTACTGAACAAAAAAAAAAAAAAAGGGGAAATCTTGCTGTAATTTTAAACCAGAAAGCTCTCGGGATGACCGAAAGATTCCTCTGCAGTACGGTATTCTGTTACTGTGATGCATGCTTGCTGGTTCTCCACTCATAATTAAGTACTTAAGGTACTTTTAATCTGGCAGGGCTGTCTGCATTAAGGGCCCAGTGTATCTGAAAATACAGTCAAGAACTTTGGGACTCATATCCTTATTAACTCTGCAATTTTTATTTTTATTTTTTTAAGTCTACAACTCAGTATATTTCTATTGGTTTTCATAGAAGTGAGAAGAGTAGTGGCATACCACAAAGAACTATGGGGATTAGGTAAGTGAGGTTTTTTGTGTCAGGTGGGCTCCTGCACTCGGTAATCTTTGTCTTATAGCTTTATCGACAGAATTACTCCCATGGGACACTTCAGCTTTAAGTAACAAATTCTATTCTGTGTAAATTGTGGTGGTTTATCACTGTTTTCATGAGGAGTTGTTCCTTCTGATTCTGCAAGTGCTTAAAAGAAGGATTCATTGCAGGACAATCATGCAGTGTAGCATCCCGTTGAGATTTGTGAGGATCAAGTGGGTGCACTGTATGCATTTCATTACAGAATCATGGCCTTAGCAACCAGAAGCACCCCGTACTTGAAGTTTCTAAGTATTGGCTTTCAGGTTTACAGTACAATATATGTTAAAATGATTGTATTCTCATAAATGCCAGTACTTAGTAATTTAACCATTACTTTAGAAACTGAGCATGTGCAAAGAAAGTCAGGACATTTGCTCACTGTTAAACTTGGTTTTGTCTCGCTCTATGCTTAAGTATTCAGGGATTTCTGTGTACTTACTACAATAATGTATTTTGGCCCAATGTTTTACTAGAATCTGAGCTATTCCTTTATTAATTGAACAGAACCTCCCACACAGGGATTCTTTCCTAATAAGTACATCTGAGTAGCCTCTGGTACTGTTAAGTGGGAGTAGCGTGTATACGCACACACCTGTGAATTTGGTTTTAAGTATTCTATGGTGAGGGGATATGAATGCACAACTCGACAAAATGTTACTGAGTACACACATGCAAGTGAAGGCAATCATACAAACCATGCAGAAACGCAGCACTTTAAGATTAGTTAGAGCCCTGTGCCCTGCTATCCAGGATGTAACTGTGCCTCAGTACGTGATACTGTGTTGGCGTAGAGACTGAAAGCTTGGGTACGTGAAGGGTGCACCACACACCATTCAGATAAGAAGAGCAGTTATGCATGTGCACGTATCTTGGAGCAGAACTGAGCTCTTGGTGTCCATATTGCTCATATTTAAAGGCGTGATCCTGAAGGATGCTGAAAATATTTGCCATAAGCCTTGCAGAGCTGTTCCCTGGCTTGGTCAGCTCCTCAGTTTCCTGCTCTAAGATTGCAGCAGTCTGATGTATTAGGTATTTGTATAATCATAGTTATTATTTCAGTCAAGTCTTATAACTCAAAATGACAAAGTGTTCAGGGGTTTCAGAGCATAGACAAAGTGTCTTGTATTTTTCTGTTTCGCTAACTCCCATCATGGCAGTAACCTAGTGTAAGCCTCCTTGAAATATTCCAGGATAATTCTAATAATCTGCAGTTGCATATACCTGTACTATAACCAGAAAGTTTACAGACCTTAGAAGCTTTGTATAATTTTGATGGATGCTCCAATAAGGTAAGTCAAGGGAGATTTACTAGATTTAAATGGCAAACATCTCTTGTTTGTTTTTAAATAAAATTTATGTGTATCTGTTTAAATGAATTTTTTTTTTCACATTTCTCTTCCTGACAGTTGTGATGGTACTGATCACAAATTATAGTAAGATATATATGTTTAAGTGAAAATGTAACTCTTATTATGCCATACTTTTAGAGGTAACATATCTTATTGAATTTCCTTGACAAAAGCTGTATTTATGAATAAGATGCAACTATGTGAAGTAAGTTTTGCCATTAATAAAAGTATGAAAATATTGTGCTAATGATTTACATTCTCCTAAGAACTATCAGTGTGGATCAGAACCAAAGATATTTCTAGCTTTGTATCCTGCCTCCTGCAGTGGCTACCAATGGATGGTGTGAAACAAAGGACAGATAAGGTGACCCCATTTTTCTCAAGGAATTTTTCCATTTTTGAACTCATGGTTTCTTTCAGCCTCCACAACCCCTTGTGGCTGTGAGTTCCATGTTTCAATTATGTTTTGTGTGGAAAAAGTAACTCGTTTTTGTCTCAGATCTGTTTATTCAAGAATTGTTAGTGCATTTGAACACAGTTACTAAAAGTACTGTAAGATGAACAGTAATCCACTTCAAGTCAGTTTTTAAAAGCTGTGGGAATTTCCAATGATAAAATACCTGCTTAAGCAGAAAATGTCCTATGTTTCTATCCTTAGGCGTATGATGTCTGCTTAGGCAGAAAACTCATCCTGTGTTGATGACAATATTATCTTACTTGTCCCTTCTGAATAAATTTTTACACATAAATCTTTTAGTATGAAGTATTAAAAGTCTGATTCCAACCGCAGAGCAGTTTTTTTCTTTTCCTATCAGTATAAAAGCAAGATCAGTCAAAGGCAAAACCTATTCCTAGCCCACATCTGAGTGAGGTACCTCTGGATTTGGAGATGCCAGCATCACTGGGTGTAATGTTGTGATCATGTAGAAGATGGAAATACTATCTGGGGTTTGCTGAGAACCATACTTCTCACTCCACATTTTGGTAACTTATTTTGATACATGTCCCCAGTTCCAATTGCGATTGGAGTAACTGCTCAACAGGTGGTTTTGATAGCCATCGGAGCCTGAAGATGAAGGATGGGTCAAAAAGGCCTAAGCGTGGACAATCAACCCTCCATTCGTGTCACGGTCAACAACATAGGTTCACTACTAACAGGTATTTAGGTGTAATTCTCCAAGGGGAATGTAAATTGTGTCTCTGTAATATCTGTGCTCTGTATTGCCTGTGAACTATTTCTTTTCCTGAAAGCTGTGTTCCTTTTACAGCCCACGTTCTTAAGTATACTTACTTAAGACCATTGGGAAAATAAGAGTTTATTTTAAAGAATATATTTAATACATGCCATACCTAATGGACTCCTAAAATATAGTTCAAAAGCTATAGAGGTCAATTAAATAGAGACCTCTTGTGGCTTTACACTTATCACGTTCATATTTATTTTCAAAAGCATTAAACTGTTTGCTATAAAATAACAACTGTGAGAATTGGCAAATTGTTCTGAAAGAAGTCTCTTACTTCTAAGAAACTCGGCACTTTTTCATTCTACCACGCTTACAAGTCTAGTGGAGTATTCATCAGCTAAAGTTTATTGTGAAATATACTGAATGTATTTACTACTGTGGCAAACTATGTGAAAATTATTGTTTTGCAGTAAAAAAGGTTATGGCACTTATTTTTGGGATCTGCTGAAGCATGTTTGCTAATCATTAGTTGCTCTTTTTTCTGTGTTTTAGCCTATTCCATGGTTGTTTGCCCTTTATGCAGTTTGAGTTCAGCAACAGATGATTAGGTATACTTTTGCACTGATAAAATTTGGAATTATCTTAGACTTCATTGTTAAAATGTATTCTAAGAAAAAAGTGCAGTAAAAAGAAAAAAAAAACAAACCCCAACAATTTTTACTTGCAAAACGAAGCAGCTACGTGTCAGTTTTTATGAATGGTCCTGCTCTCTTCTTTGTATTCCTTTGCAGTGTTTAATTACAGAATGCTGTGCATGTTTGGTAGTACCAATACCATATGTATGTGGTAGGAGTGGTAACCAGTTTCTGGATTTGTAATGCACTATAAAGATATATTTTATAATTCTGTAACTGTATGGCAGTGTTATGCCAAAAAAAATGTATAAACATAAAAAGCAATAGTTCACGTTGCTTACTGCTATATTTTAAATCGTTTGTAAAATGAAATACTTGGATTTCCTTTCAGGTAAATATATTTTTAATAACAGCAGCCAAAAACTCTAAACTAATAAAGCTTCTTCATTTAGCAGCATTGTTTTAGCAACATGTAGAAATATTGTATAGCTCTAATGATGTGTAATTGCTGTTTGGCGCTTGTTTGTATAGTCTTCTGTAAATGTATTAACACTCAAAAGTAGGGCATTAAAGGCTCTGGTCCTCCTTTTTTGTTGTCAGTGGCAAAACCACCATGGATGGCGGAGGAACAAGGGAAGGCCCAGAGTGAGCTTTACGAGAAGGTCGTTTGGGGTTTTTTTTTGTTGTTGTTTTTAGTTTTTGGGGTTTTTTTAATTTAAGAAAAATATATACTGTGAAGACACTGTTAACATTAAAGGGTAAAATATCCATTATGATACTGCAGGCAGAAACCCTCTGGAGCAGTGCCAGCAACTGGCTACTGCTGCTTAAACTGAGCAGGGAAAGATTTAACCTGCTGGTTGTATTTGTCCAGCGCTGAAGCTGTAGAATGGGATGGCTTCAGCTCCTTTCCCCCCCAGTTTTGTAGTAAGCTGTTACTCACACGGTGGGACTGGAAATTTATGCAGCTCTACAAAGGGCCCCGCAGGTTTGGAGAGGGTTTCCTATTCTCATAGATTTCTTCTGAAAGTGAGAAGAAGCAGGTGCTCCTCATGCAGAAGGAGGGCTTCACGCGTCATCTGTGTCTCGAAGGAAGCTTGGTGTTAACATGGCTGTATTAAGTTAATTATGTGTTGTCAGGTCACCCAGGGATGGGGTGGAATTGGTATGCAATAACACGATGTGTCACTGTGTTGGTTTCCCCAGAAAATTCAGTTACAGCTCCCTGAGGCAACTGCGATGGTGCATCTGCTCCTTGGGGAAGACTGGCTGCAAGGCAGTTAGTTACCCTCTTCTACCCTTGGGGCACAAACTTCACAACTGAAGGGCCATGACCCGTATGGAGACACTTAGATATGTTGCTGTCTGTTGTACCAGCAACACCAGACTCCAAGCACGTCTGCAGTAAAAAGATCTTTCCTATGTGAGCACAGACCCTCATGGGTGCCAGAGCCCCTTCTGAAAAGTTTTCTTGAGGCTCACTACAGGGGTAAGAGCATAAACCGATACCCCAAATCTAGCTGGCCCTGGTTAAATTAAGACAAACCACCTTCTGGAGGACGTAGAACAAGGGGGTGATGGGCCCAGCACCCTGTGCCTTATCTGCTGCCTCCCCGGGACAAAGGAGCAGGCACCCACTTAGGGACACAGCGACACACCGTCGGTCGGTGCCTTTGGGTCAGCAGCGGAGCCAGCTGCTCTGTCCCCACCTCCACGAAAATACAATGGTGGATGGAAATACATGTGTACCTGTCAGGGCATGCATTCACCTACTTTGCTTTATTTTGGTGGGTAAAATCTAGGAAATTTTTGGCTACTGGGGTGATGGGGGGCATGCAGAGTGCACTTCTGTGCTGGTGGGAAGAGCGCGCAGCAAGGAAGGACCGAGATGACAGTGCTTGTGTTTGTGCAAGGAGAGTTGGGAAACACTTTTATTATGCTTAAAGCGGCGGTGGAGACGGCTGAAATAAATCTAAACTACCTCTGTTGTTTAGGGAGTTAAACCGCAATGTTTTGTTTTGATTTTGTTGTTTTGCTGAAATATTTTTCTAACAGAGTTGTGCCATAAAACTGGGATGAGAATGTTTTATTTTGATATATGCGGGTGATCTTGAGCAAGGCCTAAAATGTTTATAACGATCACGTTAATTGCAAAAATGTGATTTAGCTAACAAAACCTGGGAATACTCTTCTTAAAATTACATTTTAATGGATTTATTTCGCTTTTATTGCCCAGCCCAGACAAACAACTGGAAGACGAAATATTAAATATCTTCACTCCCTGGGGTCAAACAGGCCAAGTGTTATCACTTCGAAGTTAAATCAGTAAGTGGGACTGAAGAGTATCTGCAGTTTAAAGATAATCCTCCAAAGAAGCAGCGAAAGTATTTTATAAAGTCTTTTGTGACTAAATAAAGATATATAATGACACTACTTTTTAAATGTTACTTTCACGTATCTTCTAAGGTGGATTACGTTGTAGTCAAAACTCTAGGATGGATTTAATGACTCATTTGTTCCCAATATGAAAGCTGCACTTCAGCTCCATGAAGCCTGTTCTTTAAAGCACGGCTCTCTTCAGCAGGGGCAGGCAGGCAGCAGGGTGTTTAGAAACAGCGGAGTCCCCAGTTTTGTCCCCACCTTGGAAGGCTGTCACCCCCAGCTGGCACCGAGGGCCGGTCAAGCAGAGCCTGGGTTCAGGGTCGTAACATGGCCCTGCTCCCACCTCTCTAAAGATGCTGTAATCAAACATGCTTCATTTCCCCAGAAGATGAGCAGCTTGGGCCTTTTCAGAGCTGGCCTGGGATCTGCCACCCATGGCCGAGGTCCGGGGCTGGACAAGGGCTTGTTCTGCATCACTGCTGGGGTCTGGTTCCTGCAGGTTACATTATGCGCCTGGTGTGTTTATTGACCTTCCCAAGTGCAATTATTTGCAGCTCAGACCTTTCCTTGTGGTTAATCTTGGTCTGCATGTTATGGGGTGAGCTTAAAAATAAAATTATTTTCCAAGAATTCTCCCTCTGAAAAGCCAATTTATGAAGGTTTAACTATGCCCAAGTATTTGCCTTATCTGATTAACTCTTGGAATGCTTTTAAAATATTTTAACATAGTATATGCAATGCATTAGATGTTTTTGCAGGCAGCGTTCTATAGACATCGTAATTTCAAGGCTTACTGAATGTAGGAAGAACATTTAAAATTCAACTGGCTCTTTCTATTTTTATTTAATGTATAAATCAGACATAATTCATGCATAGTTCCTTCCAGGTTTAGACATTTATTGAGCACTATGTATGGTTATAAACACTTTGTTGCAGCTGTTTCAAATTTCAGAATAGAAATAGAAAAAAAAAGAAACCTCACATTTTCACTTCTCCAATTTCCTTTGAAAGCTTAAACAAGGAAGCTTCTCATTTTCTGCTTCCAAACTGGCAGCTGAAATTAGGGCCTTGACTTACTTCTGAGAACTAGGACTTGGGACCTTCAGCCCTACATGGGACCCTCAGTCACTTGGAGGCAAATCCCTAGTTCTTAGTTAACTAAAAATGCAGAAATGTAATAGAATTTTCCAAAGCTACAAGGCACCTAATGCTGATACTCAAAAAACGAGCGCTCTCAGGAAGTCTATGAAGGGTTTCTCTGCATCTAGAGGAAGCTCAGGAGCAGTCTAATTCTTCAGTCAGTTTTGAAAAGGTTATCATGAAACCCCACATTTTAACTCTTCACTAAAAAGTAAGACTTCTTTCTTTTTCTTTTTTCTCTTATTTTTTTTTTTTTTTTCTTTTAAGGTAAGGACACAGTGAAAAAGGCACCTTTTTTACAGTTTAAACCGTAAAACAAACCTTTGCTATGCTGACATGCATCAGCACCCACCACCACCGCACCCCCCCATGCTGCTGGTTGCTTCTTAGTCAGCCTCAGTCACCACCACCGCACACTCAAAGCCATCCCTGTTCAGTGACCATGCCCGACTGTGGGTGCCCAACACCACAGAGCTGACCTGTGTAACTAGCATTGGTGGCCGTGGTCCTTCATGGCCTCAGTCACTGCGGTGGAGGTGGTTACACCCAGGAGCTCTTCAACAAGGAAAGGCTGACCTGAAGTAGGCTTTCTCTTCCCCACCCCCAAATTCAGGTCCTTTTTAAGTTGGTTGAGTTTCGAGGCAATTCCCAGCCCTAAGCTTCTACCCTGGGCTACATGCTGCCTGATCCTGGCAGGGATGTTACTCTCCAGGCTGCAGCAGATGCCTTACCCTGCTGCTCACTGTGTCCTTCCTTACTCAGCTGCTGCTCCCTTTCCTAAAGCAGAAGCAGTCTTTTCCCAGGTCTCTTCCTTGCACTTTTTCAATGATGGGTAATGGCCCATCGGTGCACTGTTAGTTGTTCTGAGGACTTTTGTCAACCAGTGCCCATATTTTCAAGGGCTTTGCTGTTATCCCACCCTTAAACTGTGCAGACACCTGGTGCCAAGCTCTGCTCGCCCAGTGAGATGATAACGAACCTGTGACCCCTGTGCCAAGGCAGCGCAGCCTCGCTGGCAGTGAGGAGCGGTGAGGAAAGGCCACCATCCCATTGGCAAACGGAGAGCCCACCTCAGGTCCAGCCTGCGTGGAGAGTACCGTTGCTTTTAAGGAAGGACACATGCGTAGGTGATTGAAATGAGCCTCCCTGTGGCTTTATATGAAGTTCCCCAAAAAGCTACCCTCAGGTTTGTTTATGGTAATGAAGGCCCAGTGCCATAAAGCTAGCAAGAATACGTCCCAACAGTGCTTTTTAGAAGGTTTTTCACCACTTTGGATAAAATGCTGCTGACAAAATTTCAATCTTGAAAGCTCCTGCAAGCATCGGATAATTAAGAAATGTTGCTGAGTCACACCCGCATAGGGTAAGCGCCTCCCCGGGGCACGGCTGGGAACACCGATGCCTGTTTCAGATGTGTCCCCAAACACAGCAGATGTGAGTGATTAAGTAGCATACCCAGTGGCACATTCTCTGCTGACTCATTTGCTGCACCGCTGCTGAGATAAAAGGAGTCCTACCAGGTAAATTCAAGGCAGATTTTTTGCCAGGACTTTACAAATATCTTTTCATAGCGACTCAGAAGGATGATAAATTTATATAGTAAGAGTCACATTGTAGTTCAAGGATCTTTGCTGGAGAGAATCTGACTCTCCTGGGACCTGTTTGTTGAAATTAGAAGTGAGGCGGAAGCTGTCCCAGAGACTCTTCCTCCATTGAAACAAGTAAATCCCAGCAAGCCTCATCCACTTTGTCAGGAAGGATTTGGGAAATTATATGAATCACAGTCTTTTGGTGTGAGCAGTTTAAGAGGAAAGGCAAAGGTAAGGCTTTAGAGACTGAATCCTTTGGTATGAAATAAAAATATCAAATTAAAAAATAGCACACCCAGTGTGAAATTTGTTATCCAGATAGCTCCAGTTCAGTGTCTGCCTAACCCTAAATTGTCTTACCTATTAAGTCACATGTTTTCTAGATGCCTGATGTCCCACTTCCGGGCAGTCTTCTAGTGTAAGGAGGCAGGTGGGAATTAATGAAATGTTACAGGGACCTGCAAGGAGGGATGCTCAGAGAAAAGGCACAGAAAGAAGTCTGTCGGGTTGGAGGGTTTCTGACCCAAGGATACTGTTGAAGTCATGACTTAGGGATGAAAAGAGGAGTTTTCATGCTGTTGCGGGATGGGCTGTCTACAGCCTGGCGGTGGGTGCTCCCCTCTTTACCTACTCGCTTTCTCAGCCAGAACTGACTGGATGTCACTGACTTGGAGATAAGTAGAAATGTTTCAGAAGAGACTTATGTTGCATTCAAAATCCTGTTGCACGTATGGATCTGCAAACCTAATTTCACTTTCCTGTAATGTGAGTGAAAAGCTTTGTTAAAAAGTTCTGAGCTTACCTTGAGCAGGATTTCCTCAAGGGCCACTGATCACTCTTGTAGATCCTCATGCAGCAACTGTCCTTACTCACGATTCTTGATTTTTTTTACCCAGGTGCAAACCTGATGTCAGGGTCCTGGGTGCACTGACAGGCTCCGCAATATCTCACGAGGGGTTTGGCTGCCTGTGTTCAAGGGCAGCCCTGATCCAGTGCAGCCCTGTAACCTAGGATCAGACTGCTGTGAAAAGAGCTGTGGGAGAAAAAAGCTGTGAGACGCCTCGTTGGACGCCTCCCCTGCTTCGTGGGGTACCTGGGGTTAAGCTCAGCCCCCCGATCCCTGGGCTTTGCCTGAGCTACGGGGCAGCCATGCTTGCACCCAACTGTGCTCCTCACTGAGCCCAGCCGTATGACTTGACTCATGACTTGGCTGGACCTGCCTCATCATTATCGTTATTTTTCAGTGTTGTAACTAGACCAGGGAGAGAGTAGATTAAACAATGTAATTGAATAGTCTTTGCTGCAAGTGTAATGAGATAGACCGCCGGTAAGACATTTTGGTGTCTCAGACACTTGCCTGGAGGGCCCTTGAGGATCTTCTTCCCTCCTCAAATACCCTCGTCCCACCACCACGGCCCCAAACCATGGCACCAACCAGAGCAGCAGCTGCAAGACTCTGCACCACTGCTGGTGCCTGCTCCCTTCTGGCACTACAGCCCTAGAACCTGCTGGCTTACAGCATTCCCCACAGCTGGTGGCTTTGCTTACCTTTCTGGGTTCAGGCTTTCTCTTCCCCTACTCTTCTTGTCCTGGCTGCGGGTTGGTCCCATCTCCCATGCCTCCTGCTTACTCTCGTTTGCATCCCTTTTCAATAAAAATCTCCGAAGACAGGCAATATGAGGACCAAACCTTATGGAAGTCACACATTTGTTAATTATATCAATGTTCACGTCCATGTTAATGTCAGCACTGCTAACTGTAGCTATGTTGCAGCCTTCCTCCTAAACTTGGTGGTCATTTGGATGGTAACTTCACTGGACTGGAGACTGCCTCCAACCTGCAGATACCACCACAGGCTCAAAGAGTCAAAACTCAGAGCAAACACTCGAAGCTAAAACCAGGTAATCATAAGAATGTTTAGAATTTGCATAACGCTATTCGCACAGGTCATGACAGTATTTCAGTTTCTGTGTTCACTTAGCACTGGGTTCCTCCTGATTTTGCAATGATAGCTACTGGCAAGATTAGAGAACGTTGGCTTCTCTTTTAGCTATGTCTCCTACGAAAGAGAATTAGTAAAA
This sequence comes from Burhinus bistriatus, assembly GCA_013397275.1. NCBI lineage: Eukaryota > Metazoa > Chordata > Aves > Charadriiformes > Burhinidae > Burhinus > Burhinus bistriatus. The sequence continues at coordinate 502,313 of VYXH01011581.1, read as the reverse complement.
ATCAGCTGAACCCCTGAAGTGGTCTCTTTTCACGGATGAAAACTGGGATGCTGTTGAGAGGTTAAGGTCACTATTTGAAAAATAATCCTCGATTTCTGAGGTGAAAGATTCTTTGATTTTCTGTCTCAAATTTGCTTTGCCGCTATCTTTCTCATATATCTACAGTGAAAGTTGAAAATATCTCAGGACAAGTGGGTGATGGATGGCTTCTAAAGAAATGCAATGAGACCATAGGAAACTGATGAGATGCTTTCTGCGGAAGCCAAGCTGCAGGACAAGAGAGGCAATTCACAAGTGGTAGAACAGCTGGCAACTCCAACCCACACCATCTGGATTTGTGTGATTTTATAATATTTATTGTCACTAACTCTGAGAGGAATATGAATAGAGCTGGCTACAAGTGGAAATGAGCTGGCTTCTCAATAGAGCGAATTGTGTGGAGAGCTTTGGCAGGGACACAGAGCAGGGTGAGCATCTGATACCAGCCGGCCAGCCATGAATTACCACTTCATTGGGCAGGTTGGCTACATGAAACAACAACAGAAAATTTTTCAGTCAGGCAAGGGAAACCCTGCTGAAAAAATGGCATTTCCAATCTATCATTCGGAGAGGGGAGATAGAAGGTTGCCAGCTCTCCCTCTTTAGTCTGAAGCTCGTGAGAGCTGCGTCATTTTTTCCTTAAAACCTTGGCATCAATAGACGTGGGGTTACTCAAGAATCTTACACTTATATTTTAAAAAAGTCTTTTTGGGTCTTATGGTTAAGAAAAAGCTGTGACCTGCCACTACCTAACAGCCGCAGAAAATGGAACAAGCCCTGAGTGCATTTTCTTAATTCTTCTGATTTGAGCCAGTTTGTGGTTTTGGGATTCTCATGTGTGATTGTGAAAGCACTGAGTTGTCAGCGTTGAGCATATTCGTGTAGGTAGCGTGATTACTGCCTTAGGAACTGTTCTCTGGAGGTGCCTGTTTTGCTCCATGAATGCTGAAGGGAACACTGCTGCTCCTAGCACAGCTGTCATGGTTCAAAGAGGGACAGGAAGAGTTTAGGCTTTTATGTTTCTGTTCCTTATCTGTGAAATGGGATAACGTATTTTTTTCCTTCCTGCAGATCAGCCAAAGGATAAATTCCTCTTCTTCTGATACCATGATCTGGTAATTATATGAAAGCTCAACCTGTCTTACTTTTTTTTAAAAAATGTTTCTACTTCTCATGGGACATTAGGAAAGCTTAAAACTTTCAGTCTGAGTTTAGTCAAACCAGACTTACAAAGGAGGACAAATAATGGTATCTATCTTCCTTCCTTCCTTCCTTCCTTCCTTCCTTCCTTTCTTGATCTTGATCTCAGCCCTGTGTGGTTTGGGAACAGACCTATTTTTGATCATAGACTGTAGTACTGAAACAACAGAGAAATAGATGCCATAAAATATTAAATAGAAATTAGCATTTTATTCTAGTAGATTACTATACTTTCTAAATCTTCTCTTCATCTTTGAAAGTCAGGTTTTAATTATTTTTTCATTTTTTTTAAATGGAAAAATACTGGTTCTCTATTCTGGGATTCACTCCAGAGCTGAAAACACTAGTATTTGTAGTACGTCAATTTACAAAACCTGTTAGTTAAGCTGAAGAAAAATGTAGCAAGACATTGAATGCCAGAGAAGACAAAGTGCCTGGCTAAGAAGCACACAAAAATGCACCTTATGTCCAGCTCACACTGAGTGCAATGCCTCAAAAGGGAAAGGGCAGTCACAGAGAGCAGTGCTGGCTCTTCTGTCCTTAGCTAGCAGAAAGGGGTAATAAAAGCAACAGCAGAGAGGAATGCAAAGATCCGACACTGGCATTAACAAGATACCCCTCTAGAAAAGCCTACAACAATGACAGAAGTATCTTCAACACTGAAGACTACTCTGTAACTAGCATGTCAAGAGGACACTGAGAAGGAGACCAACTTATGTGTATCTATCACATGTACTGTGATGAAGAGAAATCAAGAAGTAAAGAAGGAAACGCAGCCATTTCTGTCAGCAGTGTGGTGTGAGCTGGCTGGACATTTACTGAAAAGGAAGAACTCAGCTAGAGAAACAACAGAGGGGCAGAAGACACGGCCTATGTGAAACACACTCATTTCTCCAAATAGCCCCAGAGCAAAGCAGATGCGTGCCTGGGATGGCCCCACTCTGGAGTGCCCTGTCCCACTCTCCAGGAACAGGGTTTGCCTCTGAAAAGCATCTGTGCAGCTGTGAAGGCAAGCAGAGAAGAGAGGGTCCCGAGCAAGGTTCAGACAGGTTCAGCCACTCAAAGCAACTGCCCGCATGTCAGAAGGTTTGAAAACCATTGTGAGAGAGAAATGCTCTGTTGAAGTGAGCGCTTCATGTAGGTATGTATTTTGCATCCCTTTCTCAAGGTGATGGAAGAACCCTGACAGAGCAGGAGCGGTGGGAAGGAAGCCTTGTAGAGGCAATGTGCTTTCAAATCTCTCTTCTTCCCTTCCCTTATCAAGTGATACTGCTCTTCCACTTCAAGAGAAAGGACTGGGAATTTTTCAGCCTGTCATTGCCTTCATCCATTTTACCAGTTTTTATGTGCCTGCCTGGTGATGCCTCATGGTAGCTGAAAAAAATAGGTGACTTTGAAGCACAACCTAAAGAAGCGAATCCCAGTTGCACTTGCTGGGAATGGGACTCCTCCAGCTCTGAATGTCCCATGTGTGTGCACCAGGATCTGCACCTCCCAGAGGCTTTTCCTGAGTGAGTCTGTATAGTACCAAAGAAGATCCCTTATGATGAGTTTCCCAAGGGCATTTTGTACAATACTCCATCACAGAGCTGTAAATTCATTCACTTTGTATTGCATTTGGTGACGTGAAGATTTGAAGTATTCAGGGAAAAAAAAAAGTCCTATTTTGGAAATGCCAGCAAGTGCAGACAGAGGTGAACATAAAGGGGACCCCAATATCTTCTCTTTTTTTATGTCAGACGTGCTCACCCAGAGCACCAGCTGCCACAGCAGCTCAAATGTCCCCAGGCCCAAGTCCTGACTGGTGGCAGGGTACAGAAGATGAACTGAGCAGGCTGGTGGTGGCAGCTGGCTGTGCTGGGCTTCCCAAAGGTCTCCTACTCCTCAGCCTCAGTACCCTGGGCTTACTGCATGTGCGCTACGATGACACAGAAGACTCTGTGTTTAAATGAGTGATTTTTATGTGTCCTCAGCCATAAGACAGAGGGTCAATGTGGTCTTGAAAAAAAATTCTTCAACTGAAAATCATTGTTAACAATCATTCACTCAGGTCCCTAACAGTGAAATTCCTATAAACACAGATATTTCACAGCAGATAGTACGTTCTCTATTCTTGAAAGAATAGAAGAGTTGTATCTTGTTTTTTAAAGTGTAACTGTTGAGCAGACAAATGAAAATGTGACCATTATATAGAACGAGGCGTGTAGTAAAAAGAACAAATTCTTTAGCTCCTTGGCAGCAAAATTGTGTTTAATCATAGTCAGCTCTTTTCTCCTTGTCCAGGCATGTCCAGAAAAAATCAATCTTATGATCAACATGCCACAGGAATCTCATTTTTTAATTTAGCTCTCTAAGGGATTCTCTTTTGATCCTTCTGATCAGACAAGAACAATTACTGTGCCTCTAAGTTCTCCCCTGCCTCCAGTCTCCAATTAGTCACATCTGATAACATTTTTTCAATATAAAAATAAGGTCATCTCTTCAACCGCTTATGTCTAAATCAGGAGACACTGTGATAACTCATTCACAAAACACCACCTCACTCTTCCCAGCCAGCCAGGGCTTCTATATCCAGGTTTTCAAAATCATCACCTTTTAAAACCCTTTGTCTGGGCTGTAAGAACGCCACTGATTAAATCTTTGTTTGCTTGAGACACCTCCTGGTGTTTTGAGAAGTACACAGGCTAAGCCAAGCACTTGAGTGCATGTATTTCAGTTCACTAAATGGACCTTCTGAGATCAGTGGGATACTGACACATTCAAAATTAGACCTGTACTTAAGTGCTGTGAGTCCAGAACTTTCTCCTCCACACTTTTCCAGTTTGTTTTCTTCTTTCCAGAACTTTGAACTATGTTGTGTTTTTTTTCTTCTACTGTCCTTTCAATTCTGTTGTGGAGAAAGGACACAGTCTTCACAGTTTGTTGGTTTTCTTGTCTGATTTCAGCCAGGCCTCGAAGGCAGCAGCTCCTCACCTATATTTGTTCAAGATGAAGAGCCACATTGGGCATGATGGCACTTGAGCTTACTGTTGAAGCACTACCCCTCCCCTTCAGTGTATCTTTTTCCTTTTGGCAAGTACCAGCAAAGCTTGCCAGCTGTTCAAAAAAATGTTAGTGGGGAAAAAACCCCAACCTTTATATTCAAAAAGGTCATGAAGAATGAAAGAAGAGGCTAGCGAAAAAACCCCTAACCCTTCTTCTTTCATATAGGATCTGGCTTTTTCTCTGGTGTGGGGCAGAGATGGGGCCAGCATGGCTGGGGAGCCAAGCCTGAGCCACATTGCAAGGACACGGACCCTCACAGCACTGCCCATTCCCGCCTGGTAGGAGGGCCAGAGGTGGGAGAGCTCCTAATGCCCCAAAGACCTTGGAGGTGTGAATCCCCTGCCTTCATCCTCACGTACAGCATTACCAGGGAACCAAAGCAGGAGATACCCGATAGGACAGCTAATGGAGGCAGCCAACAGCAAGTGCTGGGCTCAGCTTTGAGATCTGGGAACTTCTCCTGGGATCTTAGGGGGACTTCCAGGAGCTCTTTGGAGATAAAGCTGCAAACAAGTTCATTAGAGGAGATATGCTGGGGAGATTTGTGGGGAGGTTTGCTGCTTTCTAGGGGCTTCAATGTGGGTTATTGTGAAGAGGCTGCCAAGGCCTGTCAGCTCTAGGACTGTTACCCCCTGCTGGTCTTCCATGGAGGCACCAATGATGTCAGAGGAGACATGGAACATATCAGGCATGATTGCATGGCTCCAGGGGTGGTGGCCAGGGGCATGGAGGCCCAAGCAGTGTCTCCTCAGTGCTGCCAGTGAGGGGAAGGTCTCGAGGCAGAGTCAATGGATCCTACAGGTCAACAAGGGGTTGCACAGCTGGTGGCAACAACTAAGATTAATCTTCAAGACCTTGGAAGCCTTTTTGATGGTGGAGAACTTCTTGGAAGAGATGGGATGCCTGTGACGAAGTGGGGCAAAAATGTCTTTGCCAATGTGCTGGCTAACCTGGTGAGGAGAAGTTTTAAACCAGAAGTGATAGGGGAGAGAGCTGATGACCTATAATCAAGTGAGGATGTGGATGGCAAGCAAAGAGTGTGGGGTGATATGGACAAGAGACTTTATAATCAACATAAGGTAGAAGGGAGCAGAAAGGGGCCTGTCCTAAGGGCATGCACACAAATAAGTTTGAGCCTACATGACAGCATGATGGGGGAAGATCTCATATCTTTTCTGGGAAATCAGGACAACTGGGAGTTGCCTTTATATGAGATAGCAGCGGGGATGCAGCTGGCTCTGCCTTGGGAGTGGTGATGAGCCAGCTGAGAACTTATGGGTCAGTGTTAGAGGGTAGATCAGCACGGGTGATATTGTGATGGGTGTCTGTACAGACTACCTGATCAGGAAGAAGTAGATAAATCCTTCTTCAGACAACTGGAAGAACGAAAATATAAAAATAGTGTGTATATATACCTAAAACCAGAAAGGTTTCATATACTTAAACCCAAGAAGGCGGTAAGGCACCATAGGACATGATCTCCTACCTAGGAGGAAGCATGGGCCTGAGCCTATCGGAGGCCTCAACCCAGACAGAGTTCTGGGGGAGGATGACACCATCCCAGTCGCAGGCAGCAGGCAGTGCCTGGTTGCTGCCCCAGGGCTGGGGCAGGGGACAGTGGCAGTGTCCTTGTGGCAGGATATGTGCACTGGGTGAGGAGTTGTTGGCAGGCAAAGGAGCTGTGGAGGAGCTGAGCAGCTGCACACTGTCAGGGAGGATGAGCAAGAGATCGACAGGCTCTTTGCAGAGGCTGAGCAGCCCTGAAGTCCCTTCCAAATGGAATTATTCCATGATTCTGTGATATAAGGACAAACAAATGTAAGCAGATCTTCCTTAACAGCAGCATGAAGGAAACTGAGCACAGGTAATTTAGTGATAGGTAGTACGAATAGATTTGTAGAGCTACGATAATTCAGCCTTAATAATGCGGAATAATGCTGAAGGTGTAACCTAGAGGTCTTGATCCAACGTTTTGTACCTCATACTTTGAGGAAGATGTAGAGCTACAAGAATGTTGAGATGACTAAAAAATATGACCTGTGAGGAAAAATTGAACAGACTCAGACTATTCAACCTAAAGAAGAGAAATTGAATAAGAATCATCCTAGGAGTCTGCAAATGCTTCAAAGTATCCTTGGGCAGTTCCAAAGAGTAAAGAAATCACCTAGTCTATGCTTGTGTTGGATATGACAAAAAGACAGTATTCTTAATCTCCACAGACTCCTCAAGCACTGGCCTATTGTCTACAACCATGCGGACAGCCTATCACATGGAAAACCCCTAATGCCAAGAAAAGAGTTTTTGTTAAGTGTTTTGATCCACTGAAGCAAAATGAATTAAAATGCCATAACCTGCTACACTTACCTGGGTTCCAGCCCTGGAAAATTGCCTTTTGCTTGTGGCAATGAAGTGTGCCCCCTTGTCTGCTTGTTTCCACAGATAACTGGAAAGCTCTCTTGCCGGCAGGTTCCCCATCGCTTCGCCACAGTACTCTCCAGCTGGGGCAGACGGTTGAGGCTCAGAGTATTGCCAGGCTCTGAGTCTCCATCAACAAAACAGTAATCATGGATAATGTTAGAAAGGGGGGAGATGAATAGTCATAAATCCACTGCCTCTCTAGACAAACATGCAGGTAAAGTGAGGCAAAGGATTAGTAGATTTAGATAGACCAAAGCGTTGTGGTTTCTTTTCCCCTGGGGTAAATATCTAGCTGAGTGAAAGATGCTGTATTTTCTCTATATTCCCTTGCGGTGGCTGACCTAGGCCAGCTGCTAGATACCCACCCAGCCACTCTCTCATTGCCCCTCCTCAACAGGACAGGGAGAGAAAATAAGGTGAAAAAGCTTGTGGTTTGAGATAAGGACTGGGAGTTCACTCATCAATTACCATCACAGGCAAAACAGACCGAACTTAGGAAGATTTAATTTATTGCCAACTAAAATAGAGTCAGATGGTGAGAAATAAAGACAAAATCTAAACCCTCTCCCCTTTCCCCCCCTTCTTCCCAGGCTCAGCTTCACTCCTGCATTCCCGACTCCTCTGCCTCCAGCAGCACAGGGGGATGGGGAACGGAGGTTGGGGTCAGCCTGCTACATCTCATCTCTGCTGCTCCTTCCCTCTCTTGCTCCAGTGCCCCCACCGTGGCTGCGGGCCCCAGCCGTGCCCTGCGGTGGGTCAATCGGAGCCCGGCCTCTCCTCACAGAGGCCACCGTGCAGCCTTCCCTGGTGCACCTGGGCACCAGCACCCTGTACAGCCCCATAGCCTCGTGTTCTCTTTTCCTATTAGTAAAACATGTTTGTGTTCTTATATTATTTAAAATTATGTACCTTAGACATACCTAGACTACTCCTTAGACATATTTTCTGCCAAAAGTGTATTTCAGGAGGTCAGCTTGCAAGTTTTTTGTCTGTCCTGAACCAACAATTTACTACAGCCCAGGCTTCAGTAAAATAACATACATAGAGTCAAAAGAAAAAAATTTAGTCCCTGTTTTACTGCCACAGGTCAGGAGTAACATTATTATTATGAAGATGTGAGGAAAAATGGTGGTTTTGGCTTCGGAAAACATGAGAGTTGTTCAAAGTTGTTGTTGAAGGAGGTTCCTATTCCTATGCAGTAGCTCCAAGAAGCTGATGTACATTTATACAATTGGCTATAACATGTACAGTATCCGGAATAGAAAATTTTGTAATAATGAAACGTATAAGTTCCTGTTTCCTTTCTTTTTACTAGTAAAGGAGTGTATTCCTGTAAAGGCTAGGAAGTAGGATTATTTTTATGACTTGTATCTGTGTTTCTTATTTGTCTTCTGAAATTTCCTTTCAACATACTGGGCAGTTTCACGCATCACTATGCAAAAGCAGCAGGTGACCAACAAATGAAGAAATGAGTAAGTGATAAATTGCACAGACTAATTGTAAATCAAGGAGGGATTCCTGGTAGTGCTCGGCATCTTTCTGACTGGACGTTATGTGACATGAAGGTGAATATTGACGATTCCTGCATTCTTAGCTCAAACACACCGTTGACTTTACCGACAGTATGTAAAAAAGTGCTGTTATCAAGGGTCTTCATAGGATTTACTCTTTCCAAGCAGAAAAGAGAAGACTCCAGATACTAGCCCTGGATTTCCAGAGCTCCAGCAGTCAGTTAAGGACGGGAACCTCTCCAATCCCCCCAAATTCCTGACAAATGTCCCTTACCATACGCAGCTCAGCTCTTCAGTGGACGCACTTGTACTGATGTACTACTTGTGTGTTGGACAGATGTCAGTGCTTCCTCAGCAAGCCCACCGCGTGGAGCAGACCTCAGGCTTACTCTTGCAAATACTTGCCATTTGAGCGTTAGATGATGGCAGGCTGGATACACCCCGGCCACTGCAGGCTCCATGGGCACGTTCATAAGCTTCTGTCTAGGAAAAGTGGGACAGAAATACGGCCCATCTGTAATATAGCTATATACAGTAAAATAGCATTTTCAAAAGCAACTAAATAACAGCATAAGGCCCATATTCAAGAATCACTTACACGTTCAAGACAGTGTTTCATCAAAAATAGGATTTAGAGTACATTTTCCTAAAGTGCTTACATTTTTTTTTGTTTCAAGTTTTACAGTGTTTATGGCTGTGGGCTCCCTGAGGTTTGCTACTGGTTTGACAGTCAGAGAAATATTACTTAATTCCTTCGCAAAGTATGTACAAGGTCATATCAAGGTATCATTTTTTAAACAGGAGCCCTACAAATAACAGCTGAACAATAACCATACTAATGGCTCTGAATGTGATTGTATCAATATGTTATTTCACTGCATAAAGAAATCAATGTTATTTAAAAAAATCATAGCAATTATAAGGACATAGCCAATTTGAGAGTTCTATTTACTGAATAGCTAGTGACCAATTTTCCAGTCCTCCTCTTTAAATTAATGAATATTTAAAGAGGAGACTAATTTGATTTCCCTAAAACCTGTCCAGTTTCATTAACACAGCAGGGGAAAATACAAAATATGTATTTGAATGCTTTGTTCTTCAGGAAAAGCTATTCTACCTCTGATGTGTGGAAGATTAAAAGAAACCAGTCATTAAAATAATATTAAGACAGTTTGTATCACTCCTGTTAGTTCGCAGTCTTCTGCTAGCAAGTGAAAGATGGTTAAATTCCTATTTTTTAATGAGACTGTTCAGAGAATAATATACATGCTTTGTGGGAAGGCTGAAAAACCACATTTTTTCACATGGCAGCGACAACCATTTGGAGGGGAGGGTGACTCCAACATGACAAAAGCGTGGTGCGGTCTAGGATGTCTCCCAAGTACGGTGACACTGTATTAAAGCCATTCTGAATGTCAACAAGCTTCGCTGTGCACGAAGACTGTAAATGATACAGAAGCAGTCCCTTATCTGGGTAGAACAAAGACTGTCAGAAAAATCTTTCTATTTTTTTTCCTGGATGAATCTCATTTACCTTTTCAACAGATTTTAAATCTTTTGTAAAATACTCCAAGGGGGCATAGCACAGTGTGAGACTTGTAATCAGCCTGAAAAGAGTGACAGAAAGCTGGCTCATTTGGTCTCTCCCAACGCTTTCCTTTATTCTAACCCGTCTGTTCACAGCTTAAATCACAGGAAATTTGAGTGTTTAACTCTTACAGCAGGTAGCAGAAAAAAGCACAAAGGAACCTGAGCAAAATATTTGAAGTAAAACCTAGATTCAGAAGCAAATCAGGGCATGACTCACCGGCGTAAACCAATTATTATACATGCGTAACCTTTTTTGTTGTTGATCCACCTGACAAGTGAATGCATAGATTTAACATTAAAAAAAAAAAATCATCCTTAGCTTTTCATGCAGGAAGTAACTAATTGAGGGCAAAAAAAATGGATGAAAAAAAGTGAGTATACATTAGCTGGCTAACGGCAACAAAAAACTGAACGATCTTGGTGTGGAGCTCTAGCAAGAAGTGCTGGAGTGTCTGTGGCTGGTACCTATCAACCTGTTTGTAACAGCATGTAATGGTCAGAGGTGTCCCTCAGTCACCTTTGGGTCCCTAAGGAGGTGTTTGCAAGGAAGAGTAGGCACCTGTGGCTTGTCTCCTTATATTCTGCCTAAATAAAGAGATGTATACATTTTAGACCTTATCCTCAGCCTCTTGGGACGAGCTCCATCTTCCTGTTACGTGTTGGTTCAGTAGCTGCTCTGCTCCATGCCTGGGATTTCTAGGAGAAACAAACTATATATGTGGACAGAGAATACCTGAAAAACATGAAAGCTGGAAACATCTGCAAAGATGAGAATTTCTCCCCATATCAGGGCCCTTTGTCTGAGACTGGGACAGCTGCATTTTGCTTCTCTCAGTTCCATCTGGAATTTCAAGCAGATACTTCCCTAGGGATATTTTCTTTCTCACTGCTATTTCTCTGTTGTTTCTTTAAAATAGAAACAGAATTTAATTTTTAAGAAACACATGCTGAAGCCACTAAAACCAGTCATTTTAATACCACTTTATCAATATTAAATATAACTCTTGTGCTCCACAGCTAGAGTACAGAACAAGGGGGACAGGGTATTGTCTGCTAACATTATTCAGCATCCCCAGAGCTCCCCTTACATAACCTGAAAGTCTAACTATAAAGTTTCAATATATAACTTGCACTGTACATCTCTGTTAGGTGTGGACAGGCTAAGGCACTACTTACAAACAACTTCAAAATCAGTAGCATTAATAAGTGGCTTAATGAAAGACTTGTCCTCTGTAAGTCTGAACAGATGTTAATAGAAATAGAATTGGAACCGAAATTTGCTTGGGGAGCAGGTGTCAAGCCATGTTACACACACAGGTTATGCATCTGGTCTTTCATCCTGTTTTGCTCAGCAGGGAAAAATTTGGCTTCTCACGTCCTCCGGGCTACACCTACACTGCCACACACAATCGGACACACGGGACTTGAACACCCTCCGGGTGACCATCTCTGTTGTTGTTAGCAGGCTTTGTGGAACAGCTTGGGCCCATGTCAAACACCGCATTCCCAGGCAGATCCCCAACAGGCACCCTGGGTGAGGTCACCCTGCTTTGGGAGGAAAGAGCATTTTTAGAGAACAGCCCTTTGCCCGTATTACTTTCTAGCACTGACATAGCCACAAAGGCCAACATCAAACTAGAGCAATTGGCGTCCTGCACAGACATGGATGCAGAATCACTGGCTAAGTTAAATGGTAGTCAGTAGTGCTGTTTCTGCTTATGGCACTTAAAGATTTGGCTGATAGTAGTGATTTTACCTACATACCACAACAAAAGCTGTGATGGTATCCTTCGGCCATTATACGTTTCTCAGGGCATGTTGAGCTGCTTAGAAACTGTTGAGAAATTATATCATCTCTACAAAGTGACTGCTCTTTCCCAGCCTAATTCATTTTAAAATAAAATCAGGTAGATTATCCCAAGCCAGACTGATCTGCTGTGTGACTTAAAATGGGTAATTTGCACAGGAATGGGTGAGGACTGCTCGTACCCTCTTTCAGCCATCTCTGATGTGGGGGTGGAAGCAGGGAACTGAGGCAGCAGTAACGGTAGTGCTCGTGGTACTAGGACCTGAAATAGTGTCAGCTATTTCCAGAGTGACTTCATGTCTATCCCATTAGACATTTCCACGAAGCGCAGTGTCTATTATACTCCTGAGCCCTAAAATTGAACGCAATATTAAACTGTGGATTAAACCCTTATAGCTCAAACATCTAGGTATTCATGTTCTCAATTTGGCGGTTCACGTAAACAATAGTAATTCTCACCCCATTAAAATAGACATGGGAACTGAATTCTTTTCAGTTAAATTCAGTTTCAATTCAATTCTGTAGCGGTAACTTTCTAATCAACAGCAAAACACTCCCCCAGTGGCAAATCTGATTGCAAAACACAAGCTGTTTTCTTAAAAGTGATTCTGTAACATGCTAAAAGGAGCTGCTGTTGAGAAGTTATACTACAAAACTGTCTTCTGTTTGGGAAATAGAAATCAGATACATATTGACCTTTCTGTTGCTCTAGCAGAGGTGATTTATCTGAATAGTATTAAACCTTCCAGTGAGGAGGAAACTGCTTTTGAAAATCATGTAAAATGCTTCAGCGGTGTTCTTTCAAGCTTTGACAACGCTGAGCGTGGTGATGTCCAACAAAGATATCTGAGAATGCTGACTTAAGAAGAGGCATTTCTCCACATTTTTGTTACATTTCTTCCATCAAAATGAGCTCCAGTTTGGTGTGGTAATGCAGGAGCTTTTTCAGCATTGTCTGTGAAGAGCTGCAGGAAGATTAACATTGGGTCCTCCACATCATTTAAAGGGAGCCACAGTTCTGCAAGCCAGCTTATTTGTACACAGAGCGTATTTTTAACAGCAGCAGCTTCTGGCATTTTCTGCTTAAACTGCTAGGATTATGTGAAAGAAGCTGCAGTTATCTCAGCAGCTGCTTTGTCTGGACAAGACTGTAACAGCTGCAATCTTGCTGCACAAAACTTTGGATTAAGGAAAGCCATCCTACCATGGTCATCACTCAAAGTGATCTGAGACTGCTGCATCCCCTTCTCCATCAAATCTTCTCTTACGGATTTGTGATAATCGTCCCTTTTGAAGTACTGTGCTTGTGTAACACACAAGCTTCAAACTCACTTTGGTGAGGTGTGTTTCTTTCCTTCTTTCTCCTCAGAAATAAAGCGATATGGGACATTACACCATTTGCAATGAATGGTGAACTGATGTGCTGTTTTACTTTGTATTCTCGCCAAAGCAGGGACATCACTGTGAATTTTATTGACAGCACCCTGGATCCTAATGTATAATACATTTCAAGGGCCCACACCAGCATGAAGTGTTGCTAAATGTACATGAGAATAAGAAGGACACAGTCGTAAGGGAGTCGTGCTGGAATTCTCTGATAAAGTGATCTTTTTCACACAGCGTGCATTTTAGTAACCACTGAATAAAAAAAATACACATCCAGAAGCTGGGAGTGCACAGGCCTATTTCCAGAATGTGTGAATGTATGCTGTAAACGTGACTCTAAAAACGGATTTAGTGCTCATAGCAGAGGAGCAATTAAATATAAATTCCAGGTGGAAAACACTGCTTCTGTTGATGGGTGTATTCCTAGTAGAAGTAAAGAATGAGTGGGAGGTGATACCTTCTTCTCTGATTGATATGTGAATTTGTACAGTTCTGTGGTGCTACACATCTCACCTAGCCTTCACCATTTAAAAGACAGGCTTACCGTCTAAACTAGGCACTCAGACATCCCGTGCATTCAATTAGACACCCTCATGGGTCATCCAGCCCTTCCTAGGTGCCTGAGAGAGACGGCATAAATGGCCTCTTGGCACTGTCTGTCTCTTTTCATTGAAAGAGAGAGAGCCACAACTATTATTTTAGACTAGACACCTGTGTTTTAGACAACTAAATTTAGATTATTTGAATTCTACTTTCAATGTCCATGATTTTTCAAAGATGTTGAAATGCCAGAGATTATGTAAATAATATTTTGAAGCTACAGGAAGAGACTTTCAGTGACACTCATACAGAGCTTGATGAATTTAGTTTATCCAACAGACACTCAAGAGAAGACTTGATTATAGTGTAATTACCTGAGAGAAAAGATGAGGTACTGAAAGATCCTTTACTGGTGAGAAAAAGAAGACAGAAAGAATTGGTAACTGGAACCTAAAGCCAGTCATGTTCAGTTTGACAGCAGTCAGGGTGAATAATTTGGGAACAACTTTTGGGGAAAGGGTGGCGTCTCCATTTCTTGGCACTTTCGGGTTGGAACTCAGTGATTTCCTGCAGTGCATGCTACAGTGAAAGCCGAGCAACTGAGCTCAAACCAAGGTTAAGTGGATACGAGCCAGCCTGCCAGTCTGAGAACAAAACCAGTCGCATAAAGACATAAGCATAAAACCACAGGGAACAGCCTGTTTCCCCACATTGTGTTATGGTATTCTCCTGGGTTTTAAGAGGATGATGGATCTAGCCAGTCTTCTTTTCGGCATCTGCTTACCTGTTCTACTGCCTGATTAAAGGTCTACAAGGTGGGAAAATCTTACCACCTTTTTTGACGCTAGGAACAAAACAACACCTCACATCACAGTATGACCAAGTGATGCCTAGCAACAGGAAGTTCAATGCAATATGGACTGCTTTGATTTCAGATTTCACTGATTAGTTTTATTTTAACATATAAGATATAGAGAAATAGAATTCCAGATGGTACAACATTATTCACAATTCCTCTGTAAAATGCTGTAAGACTTCATTCTGTAAAGCAATGTATTATTCCAGTTCACTCACTCTTTAAAAGATGTAGGTGTGATTATTTCTGCTACTTCATAGAAATAATCAGTTTTCTATGTGATATATGAAAGTATAGTGTTACACATGCTCTATACCTTATTCACATCCATTTGTTCTATCACCTGTCTTCACACTACATCAATTCCCACCCTCATTCATTGTGCTGTGCCCTTATTTAGACAACCCAAAACATAATTTCTCACATGCACAGAGTGTCTTTTCCTCCTGAATATTCTGTCAGATAAACACAAGTTCTCCTGCAATGTTTGGTGGCACTTGGAAACATCACTCTAAATAGCAAAATAACATGTCATGTGGTCCTTCTTTCAGTGCCATTATTAAAAGAGTAATTGCCCTAGATACAAAACAGGACAAACCTTAAGTTAGAGACATATCTGTAACAATCCTGGTAGTTGCACCACCTGTTTAAGGTGCAGGGTTTCTTTCACTTGATATCCCCACTTTGCACATGCCCAGTTCATACACGACTATTACTCTCTTCGTTGCTTGCTGTGGCTGTCTTGCTAATAAAGTTATAGAAAAATACTCCCATTTATCACACAGTCTCTTGTGCATCTTTTGATTGAAGTTGTACACGTAACTTTATGCTGTCACCCCTGGTTGAAGGTCGTATGTGTATTTCCTTAACAATGACCTCAGGTCACTTCAAGGGGTATTGTTATAGAAGGGTCACAAATGCTGATGATCTTCTTAAAGACTTGAGGAGAGGGTTGTCATGGTACATGAAGGGTGCTATTGACAGGTCATCCCAGAAGACATCTTAATTAACTGGGCAGGGGTTAGGTGATCCTGCTTAATTCAGCCTGTGTTCTGTCAGGCACCTAATCAATCGTCTTCTCCCAGAACATAGTGAAATCATAGTTTATTGCAGCCTGAGGTGAACTGGGTCCATAATTTGGAATAATGTACGAAAAACGTTGTCCAAAAAATCTTGGAAGTAAAAAAAGGAGCTTGGTTTGGGCTCATGAGCTGAATGTGTCTCCTTGCTTCAGACAATAAGGATTCCTTTAGAGCAGCTGAATGACAGCTTTCACAGCATCCCTGAGGAGATATCTAATGAATATTATGAGAAATTCAATAGCTGGGTTAGGAAATTACTGTGGGGACAGGAGGAAAAACAACCTTGCATTAGCCTTGCCTGTTTTTATTGCTTTTTATTACCATTCTCATCTAAACCCCTTTTATCAAGGTTTTTCAACTGCCATTTCCAATTACATTGGAAGGAAATTTGTCCATCAGGATGGGAATGTTTGAGTGAAATTCTATTTAAGTTGCTTTAATCTCTTTCAATAAAGAGAGGAGCAACGAACAGTTTACCTTTCTGTTTTCAGACTTTTACTTGTTCCACTGTTGTGAGCTCTCCAGAGAGGAATTTGGTACGGTGGCTGGAGGGAGGTCTGGCGAACTCCTGTAGTTTATAGTCCCAGTTCTGGCACTTTTTCTTCTTGGGCAAGTCATTTGGCTTTTTTCTATCACCCCCTTCACACATACGAAATAGTAACTGGAGGAGCTAAAGAGGAATTAAAGAGGTACAGCCACCCCAAAGTGCTCCTCTCATGCCGGTATGCTGCTGTGAACTATTTCTTCCATGCCCCACTTTATCCACTCATCTATTGTCATCTCTTCCTATGTTTAGTCTCATTAATATTTTAAGCTCTTAAGTCAGAGTCTGTCACTTTCATTTCTCTGTGAAGTTGCATGAATGTTTCTGGCACTACACAGGTAAAATTAAAATAATAAATAATACTAATACCAACTATTTTAGGGCAGTTTAAGATTCTGAAAACAGGGCACTCTATCTGCAAAATATATTCCTTTTTGCTTGTTATTATTACTATTATTATCCATTCTGAAGTGGCAGTTTAGTACTTAAAGTGGACTAACAGCATCTTTCAAAATTGCAGTTTAATCGCAGCATACATCTTTTTTTTTTTTTTTTTTTTCCTTTGAAATCATAACTTTGAATTTGACTAAAAAATTTTCTGGCCACCTAAATGTCTTTTGGAATGGGATTCATCAATCCAAATTCAGGTGCCTGCAATGTAGGCATCTATACATAAACAAGGCATGTAAGATCCAATTTACCTGAGACAAATCTTCTAGATGGTTCTGTTTCTTTCCCTGAATTATGCAGGACTTATGGACAAGTAGCTTATCTCTATGCTGAAGATATTTAAATTTAGGTGAGATTAATACTGTGCTGGTGCTTTCTTCTTCAGCATTTTTATGCTTTAACTCCAGTCTCAAGGTAACTTGCTGCTTACTTGAGAATACCAGTTAACACCCTTTACAAACCGATTAGGAACTGAATAAGCATTGCAGTGAGTGAACTTTTCTCTGGTGAGGCAGCTCCATCCTGGCAAGCACTTGCTTGGTTAGCGTGGCAAGGAGGATGGCTGGAGTGCTACTACTTGCAATATACTTGTTATGTGGGTAAGAGCTACAGTTTATAAAGCTGTCAGTCTGGTGGGTTTTTACCAACAGAAAACTCATTTTAAAGTGAGAGTGGAGGAAAGGGCCTCACAAAGAAGTAAATAGTATCCTTCTATATTAGTAGTTTATACTTATCTAGGGAGTGATTTTGATCCCTAGGTACTTCAGGCAGTGTATCTGAAACGTTAAGTGAATAAGATATGGCAAAGAACAAACTATTACTTTATGTCAGCAAGGACTGAAGGTTGCAGAAGCTTACAAGTTGACTCCTCTCACTGAAAATGTCAACATCAGCCAAACCTCAGACTAATTCAATTATTTTCCCTTTACAGTATGATGTCCAAAGGAAGCATTCACAGTGCTTCAATGTCTTCAGCTCCCCTGCACGTTTCGGTGCGTCTCAGAGCGTGACGCCTTCAGATCCGACCCCCTGTCAGCTCCACTGAGCGCAGACAGCAGCAGAGCTGCCACGGGAACTGACGGGTGTCACAATTTCCCTTGGTCTTTCTATCGCTCAGGTTCTGAATGAACTTTCAATTTGTCAGTGTCTAGGGTATACGTATTGAGGGCTCCAACTTGTAGGGATTAGAAAGATACAAAATTCCCTATGTTAAGGTTATTAAATTAATCTGCTTCGTTGAAGGGTGAAACAGACTGGAGAAAGGAGTGGTTATCGCACAGGCCCTGGGGGTTTAGGGCGTCGGGAGAGAAAATTGAATGACTTATTACAGTGTATTTTAGAATACTTTCAAAGTTCGAATTATCTTTGAAATCTGAAATGATTTTGAATCTATCAGAGCTTATCCAAAGATTGACAGACATTAAAAACAAGTAATACTCAAAATCTGAAAGTGTTTAAGCACAGTTAGCAGAGATGAGTGAACATCAGACTGCTGCATTTGACACATAGATGTTCCATAGAAGTAAATATTAGGTTTTTGACCAAAATGTTGATTCTGTGACTCATCTTTCCTTCTTGCATCTTCTTTGAACATGCCTGACCAACCTAGTGGCCTTCTATGATGGAGTGACTAAATCAGTGGACAAGGGAGGAGCTACAGATGTTGTCTGTCTGGACTTCTGTAAAGCCTTTGAAACTGTCCCCCAAAACATCCTTCTCTAAATTGGAGAGATATGGATTTGATTGGGCCAATCCCAAGCACAAATGCAGACTGGGCAGAGAATGGATTGACAGCAGCCCTGCCCAGAAGGGCTGCTGGTTGATGAAAAGCTCAGCGTGAGCCGGCAATGTGCACTCACAGCCCAGAAAGCCAACCATACCTTGGGCTGCATCAAAAGAAGCATGGCCAGCACATCAAGGGAGATGATTCTGCCCCTCTATTCTGCTCCTGTGAGACTCCACCTGGAATACTGCATCCAGCTCTGGAGCTCTCAGCACAGGGAAGACATGGACCTGTTGGAGCGAGTCCAGAGGAGGGTCATGAAGATGATCAGAGGGCTGGAGCACCTCTGCTATGAGGACAGGCTGAGAGAGTTAGGGTTGTTCAGCCTGGAGAAGAGAAGGCTCCAAGGAGAGCTTATTGCAGCCTGTCAGTACTTAAAGGGGCCTTATAAGATGAGAACAAACTTCTTAGCAGCGCCTGTAGGGATAGGCCTCAGGGTAATGGCTTTAAACTAAAGAGGGTAGATTCAGACTAGATATAAGGAAGAAATTTTTTACAATGAGGGTGGTGAAACACTGGCACAGGTTGCCAGAGATGTGGGACATGCCCCATCCCTGGAAACATTTAAGATCAGGTTGGACGGGGCTCTGAGCAACCTGATCTAGTTGAAGATGTCCCTGCTCATTGCAGGGGGGTTGGACTAGATAACCTTTAATGGTCCCTTCCAACCCAAACTATTGTATGATACTATGATTCCACTGAGGTTTTTGGCCTATGGACCAAAACAGGTAATGGAAACACCAAAACATTCTCCGGGACGGCAACAAAGTACATCAGAATCTCTTCTTGATTATCAAATATGCACTAATTCACCACTGCCTTGAGATCTGTGCCATCACTTAGTTTTGCACAGTAAATATGAAATGTGACTTCACCAGGAGGGTAATGTTAAACGTTCTTGTTACAAATAAACAAAGCCCTGTGTTTGAGTCTGTGTGATTTAATAGGTTTGAGTCAAAGGAAACTCTTTTCACTTTTTTGCTGCGAAGACTTCAAGCATTTTTTAGCTGCTTTAACAGCATAGGTACATCCAGTGCTGCCATCCAGCATGTCATCCTTTTCTTTGCTCTTGTATTCAGCAAGGTTCCATCTTCATACTCACTGTATTGACTTCTTTTACAAGGTCTGTGCTTTATTGCTGTCACAATAGATCCTACTCCAGATTTGCCACAGCTCTGTGTTTATACCTGGGGGGTTACTTGCAGCAATAAGAGTCTTGGCTGGAGGCACTGTGCCTTGCTGAGTCACTAACTGAAGGAAATCTCACACCCTTGGCTGTCTCAAAAGCTTTTGAGAGTAGCTTTTCAAAATTAAAAGTCCCTCACAAGGGGAGGGGTTTCATCCCAGCACCCAGAGCCATAGCTCTCCTGTCTTCAGTGCAAATTTCCTGTGGGTTATCCCCTCGGCCCTGGCCCAGACCCAGAGTGAGATTCAAGTGAGATCTGTATGACATTTTTGGTTGGGAGTCACCCATAAAAATCCACAGAGATTTGGGGAAATTTCCACCCTTGGTTCTCTGAAAATCATGCATTAATAGGTAAATATGAATCACCTGCTTTATTTTTCAAGCTATCAGGTATGCGCTACATACCTCAAACAAACATGTAAGGACAGAAATCCTGCCAAGAAGAGCTCAAATCCATATTTGGCATGACATAATGAGTGATGGTGATTATAAGATAAAAGCGTGGAGGAGACAGGAAGGACAAGAACTGCTGCTAAGACAATCGTTTGGCAGCAGGGATTTTCCAAAGTGATTTGGAAGACCTGAAAGCACTGACAGAACGGTTTTGGGCAGGAGGACAGACAATCTTAGACAAGTAGGAGGGGAAGACAGTAGGAGACAACAAGGCTGACTGACGTTAGTGGAAAGATGAAAAGAACAGAGGAAACGGAGTTAAACTTAAATTATTTAAAAAAACAGTAATAACATCCAGGTCTGGTCTGTGATTTGAGCCCTACAACCAGGACCAATTTGAGGCAGTAGCAGAAACCACAACATTTTTTGCACAGCTGGATGTACAGCTTCAAACTGCTCCCCTGTGCTCCCATTTCTAGCACTTGTATAGACTATTGACTTCTTTGTTTCTCTTTTTACTAACCACATTCCAAAAGTTTGAGTAGGAATTGAAACAAAAATACCAGAATTCATAAAACTTTACTGCTTTATTATAAATTACAAATCATATTCTAAAATGAAATGCATAGAAAGAATGATGAGCAGCCTTCTGCTTTACTTTTAGTATTTAATGTCTGTCATTTTTTCCTCCTGCTATGTGAAAAAATCTATTTCTGTCTCTGTATGGAGTGTATTAAAAGTACAATATCTCTAGGGCCAGCTAAAAGGAGACAGCGCCCCATACAAAGAGAGGCATTGCACAAACACAGGGTCAGAAATGTTCCCAGTCCCAAAGAAATCATAAAAAAAGAAATTGGGAGGCACATGGCTTAGAGATTTACCCACTGTCACAACTGGGATGCAGGAGGAACAGGACCACACGCCTGCTGCCGCCACCATGGCCCGGCCACCCAACAGACGTGGGCAGGGTGCACGCAGTAGCTCTGCAACTGGACAGCCCTGCGCTGCCTCGGCCACTACACAATTTAGCAACCCTGGCAGCTTCCACAGGCTTCTTCCTTACACTTTTTCTTCCCATTATACATGGATCACGCAAAGAGACACAAAACCACACGTGTCTCTTCATAAGTTTCTGCTACTTTCTCTAAGGGCATTGGGTGGAGTAAGCAAAAAGTCTCAACACAAACAGGCACCCTGTTTATTCCTCTCAGAGTAATGACACACATTTTCCAGGGTTAATCTGCACAATTGACATACAAGAAAATGTAGCAGAGGCGAATGTTGGGCAGACTAATTTGGTGTTGTCCACCAGGGATAGAGAAGAGAAAGTGTCATCTTTCTTCCTTGTTCAGTGGGTATTTGGCTGAGGCAATAGCAGCAGGATTGATAGTGTGCAGCTAAATAATCGATGTTGGAACAAAGGTATCTCTGGAGAGAAATCTTCCTATCTGAATTATATCTACACCTGTACAGGAGTAAAACACAGAGTTTCTTTTGGTATACCCCCCTGGAAACATAAAGGAGGCTGTGGGCAGCTCCTGCACTCCCCTCAAGGTTGGCCACAAGAAAGGACAGGGAGCTCTTCAAAAAGTTTGGACTTGTGTTTTTGTACCTCTCTCCCCAGCTGAGCCTCTAATCCTTCCACGGCTGAGACAAAATGGTCTCTGACACAAGGAGTAAAAGGATTTCTTAGGGGAAATGTAAATGTGTCCTATTTTGCTAGTAAGGCTGTGAGAGTCTCAGGCTGGAGAAGGCAAGTGCATTTGCTATTTTTGCACAACAGAGTCCGGTTTTAGCTGGGACCTCTTGCTGCCTGTAACATATAACAATGTCGTGGTATAACCCCAGCCGGCAGCTAAGCACCACACAGCTGCTCACTCATTTTCCCCTCAGTGGGATGGAGGAGAGAATTGGAAGATTAAAAGTGAGAAAACTTGTGGGTTGACATAAAGACAGTTTAATAGGTAAAGCAAAAGCCATGCACGCAAGCAAAACAAAACAAGAAATTTATTCACCCCCTTCCCATCAGCAGGCAGGTGTTCAGCCATGTCCAGGAAATCAGGGCTCCATCGTGCGTAATGGTTACTTGGGAAGACAAACACCATAACTCTGACTGTCTCCCACTTCCTTCTTCCCCAAGCTTTATATGCTGAACATGACATCATGTGGTATGGAATATCTCTTTGGTCAGCTGGGGTCAGCTGTGTCTCCTCTCAACTTTTTGTGCACACCTGGCCTTTTCACTGGCAGGGCGGTGTGAGGAGCAGAAAAAGCCTTGACTGCTTAGCAACAGTCAAAAACATCAGTGTGCTATCAACATCGTTCTCATCCCTCATCCAAAACATGGTATTATACCAGCTCTTAGTAAGAAAGTCAGCTGTATCCCAGCTGAAACCATGACAAACAACCAGCAATAAACAGCATAATCTTCCCTGACAGCTGTGTGTTGAGTAGAATAGAATAGAATAGAATAGAATAGAATAGAATAGAATAGAACAGGATATAATATTTCAATTGGAAGGGACCTACAATGATCATCGAGTCCAACTGCCCAACCACTTCAGGGCTGACCAAGCTAAAACATGTCATTAAGGGTATTGTCCAAATGCATCTTAAACTGGCTTGAGGCATCGACCACCTCTCTAGGAAGCCTGGTCCAGTGTTTGACCACCCTCTTGGCAAAGAAATGCTTCCTAATGTCCAGTCTAAACCTCCCCTGGCGCAGCTTTGAACCATTCCCATGCATCCTATCACTGGATACCAGGGAGAAGGGATCAGCACCTCCCTCTCCACTTCCGCTCCTCAGGAAGCTGTAGAGAGCAACGAGGTCGCCCCTCAAACTCCTTTTCTCCAGACTGGAGAAGCCCAAAGGCCTTAGCTGCTCCTCATAGGACATTCCTTCCAGCCCTTTCACCAGCTTTGTTGCCCTCCTCTGGATGCATTCAAGGGCCTTACCATCCTTCTTAAGTTGTGGGGCCCAGAACTGCACACAGTACTCAAGGTGAGGCCGCACCAACACTAAATACAGCAGGATAATTGCTTCTTTTGATCAGCTGGTTATACTATGTTTGATGCACCCCAGGATGTGGTTTGCCCTCTTGGCTGCCAGGGCACACTGCTGACTCATATTGAGCCTGCTGTCAACCAACACCCCCAGATCCCTTTCTGCAGGGCTGCTCTCCAGCCACTTCTCTCCCAATTTATATTTGTGCCTGGCATCACTCCATCCTAGGTGCAGAATCTGGCATTTTGACTTCTTAAATTTCATCCCATCAATCAAAGCCCAATGCTCTAATCTATCTATATCCCTCTGCAAGGCATCTTGTCTCTCAAAAAACTCAACAGCAGCTTCCTGTTTGATATCATCGGCAAACTTGCTAATAGTGCATCCAACTCCTGCATGTAGACCATTGATAAATACATTGAACAGAACTGACCCTCAGATTGAACCCTGAGGAACACTGCTGATGACCGATAGCCAGTCACATGTAGCCTCATTCATTACGACCCTTTGAGCTCTGCCCTTCAGCTGGTTCTTCACCCAGTGTTGAGAACTGTAGGAACTTTCTTGGAAGAAAGGACATGTACATGGCTCTCAGCAGAGGAGGATGTGAAAA
The DNA here is from genome assembly GCA_013397275.1 of Burhinus bistriatus. Classification (NCBI taxonomy): domain Eukaryota; kingdom Metazoa; phylum Chordata; class Aves; order Charadriiformes; family Burhinidae; genus Burhinus; species Burhinus bistriatus. The sequence goes on along the minus strand of VYXH01011581.1, from coordinate 478,866 downwards.
GCTGGGCAAGGCTTGTGCATGGAACAGGCACCTCTGTACACCTTGGTATGGAGGGAGGACGTGGCCCAGGTGAGCAGCTCTGCCTCAGCCAGGGCCCGACTCGCTCACTGGGCTCTGTGCTTCTATTCACTCACTGCAACCAAAGGCATGAAACCTTATCCCTGCTGAAGTACCACAGTTGCCAACATTTAAAGGCAAATTCTAGCCCGCACATCTGTATAAAAGGGAGTTCTGTCATCACTGCTACTTTTTCTGATTATACCAAAAAAAGCTACTTCTTAACATGGACACCAGTGATTTATTTTCTTCTTTAAATTTTGATTTTATTGCAAATCTATACAATCCATTTATGGGAGATAATGCAAAGTCAACAAATGTTGAGTAAGGGGGATTTTAAAGGTAATACTATGAAATAGTTGCTCCTTGCCTCCCATTACTATTGAGCAAATATATTTCCGCTCAGAATCCACAGTCTTGTAAAAAACCATATTGTCCCTAGGAAGTTATGATAGGCTAATAATTTTGCTGTCTTTTTACAGTTATCACATCTATTAAACATCTCGCTTGCTAACAAGTGATGGGACATGGCTGAACAAATTACGTATTCCTGAACCGAATGCTCCAAGACTTTTTTTTTTTTTTTTTCATAAAGAAGACTCCACTAAGACTATACTCTGGACTGCCTTCAATATATAATTTTAGTTGTCCTAAATAATTGCATTCTCTTGACATTTGGTTAGTTAAGATGTTATTTTCTGGTGTATGCTCTAACACTAAAGTAAATTGCCCTAAGATTTTAAAATTACATTGGCTACAGCTTTCATCTGCAAGAAAAGGTCAAACCTTACTAAATTGAGCAACTACTAGCAGAAATTGTCACTAGGTTATTGTTAAAATAGAAAGCTCACAAAGCAGCATCCGCACTCCAGAGATACTAGGAAGGTTTAGGAGTTCATTGTGTGGATGGGGAGAACAAACATCAGCTCCTTTCCATAACACCGCCAGAGTCTTCTCCTCTCATTAAACCCTCTCCAAAGCTGTTTGCTAGGAAAGTTCTCCTTTCAGGGCTCCCAGAAGCCTCTAATCCCTAATCACCTGAAAAAGAACTTACAAGCATGGCAGCTTGTCCAGCTAACTTTTCTTCAACTGTATCAGTTTTTCTAATAAATGAGACCTTTCCCTATAAATTGTGCTTCACTTAATCACAGGCAGTGGTTGGAAATCCCTGTTTATGTTGTCATTTACATGCAAAGTCATCGGAAGAAAAAGAACAAGGATTAGTTTTAAGACTAAGTCATAATGTGCCTGGGAAATTGTTCACAACTGTTCATCCAATGACCCAAGCAGTTCTGTAAAAAAGCAAAATTAAAGAAATCAAAATCTTTTAAAATAAATATTGTGCACAATCTTTGCCAGAATTATTATATTTGATGTTTATTGATATGTTTGATAATGCATGATGGTGTTTTGATATGACTTGATTAGTGCTAAGCCTTCAACAACATTATGAAGCCAACCTGCTGTTTAGCCGTAGTGGTAAAAAATCCTCTTGAGACCTCCCAGTGTTACTGCTTCTTCCGTTTCTACCATTTTATGTTGCCATCACAAAAAGAGCTGCAACCTATTAAAAATAAAGCATGAAGTAAAGACAAAATTTTGCAGACCAATCACAGAAGGTTTATACATTTTTACTTAAAGAAAGTAGTGATCTTTGATGTCTTTGAGATTATTCATATGAATAGGGGTTAATAAGCAGTTAGAGATCATTGCTTTAGAACTAATGTATTGAAAAGTGAGGGGTGTGAATTGTCCATTATTTCAATGGCATATCAACTCAAAATGTTACTATCGATAAGATGATTAGACTAGGAAGAAGGACAAAGACTATATTGGCCCAGACAATGATCCCCTCATGTGGAATAGAGCTCACTTTCCCAGGGAATGGCATGGAAAACAACAGGAAACCTTGTGAAATGACATTAGTGGTAAAAGCTATGAAGATGTACCAGATCTGCTGTATTTCCCACCCCAGGAGCAGAGATGTAATGCTGCAGCCTCCCAGCATCCCCCCTTTGCTGCCTTGAGTCTATTTTGACTCAACATTTCAGAGTAAGTTTCTCCTGCCCGCAGCCTTTGGCACGTGTAATGGGCCTATCTTGGCTAATCACATAGTCTCTAAATCCTCATCTTGATGCCCATTCAAAGACAGTCACACTTGCCAAAAGTCCACCTGAAACTTTTGTTTCCTTTTATAACATCCCAGAAAGCATGGTTTAAATACCATTCTTGGGACAGACTAGCTCTCAATTCAGAGGACCACATGCAGACATACATGTGACTTCTGCCCCAGCTTATGGCAGCGGCAAATGCACCTGAGTCTTCAGAAGCTAAAACCATCAGACATCACTACTTCTCCTGACAGAAAAGCAGACTGGCATCTCACATTTGGCGACACATTTGATTATCTGCTGGTCTTTGACACTTAACTGTTGTGGCAGCATGAGCTTTCCTGCATCACCAAGAGTCCATCTATTTGGTTATGGTGGCATGACTCTAGGTTACCCTCCCAGCCTTCTACAGCTGTGCTACAGCCTAGGCCAAAACAACAGCTTTAGATCCCACTTGTGCCTTTTGGTTACTACTTTAATCCCTTAAATGAACCTGTTGGAGGGGGCCCAGAGGAGGGCCACAAAGATAATAGGAGAGTTAGAGCACCTCTCCTATGAGGACAGGCTGACAGAGTTGGGGTCGTTCAGCCGGGAGAAGAGAAGGCTCAGGGGACATCTTACAGCAGCTTTCCAGTACTTAAAGTGGGCCTACAGGAAAGCTGGAGAGGGATTTTTTACAAGGGCATGTAGTGATAGGACAAGGGATAATGGTTTTAAATTGAAAGAGGGTAGATTTAGATTAGATATTAGGAAGAAATTCTTTACTCTGACGGTGGTGAGGCACTGGAACAGGCTGCCCAGGGAAGTTGTGGAAGCCTCATCCCTGGAAGTGTTCAAGGCCAGGTTGGATGAGGCTTTGAGCAACCTGGTCTAGTGGGAGGTGTCCCTGCCCATGGCAAGGGGGTTGGAAGTAGATGATCTTTAAGGTCCCTTCCAACCTAAACCATTCTATGATTCTGTGAAATATCCAGAAGACAAAGTTGCAAGACATGCTCTTTGCCTAAGGCCATGGTCCCTTAATGCATGCTGCAGGACAGCCCACAGGCTCACAACGCGCCCCCTCTCAGGGGACACCAAGCGCCACAACGGGCTGCACGTTTCTCCTCTCTATGAAAGTTGTCTACTGGTGTGAACATCTCTACACAGAACCTAGTCAGAGCAATTTCGTTTTTTTTTAAAAACACATAAAAATGCTAACTCTTTAAACATAATATAGTGTAGCTTCAGTATCACTTTGTGTCCTAAAGGTCAGCTGTCTAACATTATTTAAAATATCTTGACAAGTATGAAAGGTTGATCATTCTTGGAACAATTCACTTGGAAATGCACTACTAAAATATGCTTAGCCTTAGGACCACTGTACAGTCGCGTGTCGGTCTGCCCCAGGTGCTGCCTTGCTCACCTTTAAGACTGGCTGTGGGATGCCAATTATCCTGGAAATGTTTTATTAAGGATTAAAAAGAAAACTACCATCAGCTTTATTTCTGTTTGTCCAGAAACATGTTTCAGACTTCAGTCCTACTACTAATTTTGCTGTCTTTTGTTACCTGAAACATAATCACTGCTACTGCTGTCCTTCTTTAATATGATTTGAGAAGTGATGGTACCTAAAGACCTCAGCTGGGAACAAGGTTCCCCTGAAATTGGAAAGACTATGGATACGTGGGAAGACATAATCTGTGCCCCAAAGAATTTAAAAAGGATGAAGAACCAGATGGAAGATGAACACAGTGGTGATGAGATGAAAAAATCACGATGCTGTGCTTACATGAAGCACAGCTCTGTGCTTCCAAAGAATCACTAAGTCTGTTTCTGTAATATAAGAAAACCCCAAGAATATCAGCTTCAGCGTGCCTTGGCTATTAACAGATGACTGATTTCTTGGAGACTACACATGTAGGCTGCAGAAGGCAGTCATGTCTTGAGGAGGGTTTTTAACAGGATCACAGTCTCACCGCATGGCGAGTGCAGCATGTACGAGGAGCGATGTCCAAAGAAGATCACAGTCTTTTGTCAGCGAGGCAGAGAAGGGAACCTTCAAAGCTGGTGGCATGATAATGAAAGGTGGAAGGGCAACATGTTCTGAGACAAAATCAGAAAATTAGGACAAGGTGAAACCATGCGAAGCCTCGGCCCTGAGATGGAACATCTCAGGTTCAGCAGCGGAAAGGGTGAACTTAAGAAGACTTTCAGCGGAGTAGGAGAGCTGGGTTGCTGGCTCGGAAACACATTGGCTTTTCTCTCATCTTTTAATAGTTTGAAAGGAGTAATACAGGCAAAAGGAACCAAATGTGTTGCAGTAGGCTTCGCTGCTATGGGATGTGAGGAGGGTCTGAACGGCAGTGTGCAAAACATCAATGACAATATACTTTAGAAGGAGTTTCTGCTGGATTTATGGCCTGCATGTTTGGAGAAAGGAGAAAAATAAGCCCCACGTGGTATCCAGGGCAACACAGGGACAGCTGCAGTGGCAACAGTAGCATAGAGTGAGAGAGTTTGAGAATTTTACAGGGAAGACAAGGAGTTTTGATTTTACTCAGTTAAGCCCATGAGTAGATACCCAAGGGGAGATGTCAAATATTGGCCAAATTTCAGAGCTCAGTGAAAGTGGGTAAGTGAGGAGGAAGTTTTGAATTGCAGTGAGCTGCAGAGAGAAAAGGCTAAACCACATTTGGCTGGAAACTTGAAGTACTAGCTAATCATGGAAACCTTAAAGGAGGACAGTGTTTCAGAAAGAAAATTTAGTTAAGTTGCATAGAAAGCACCAAATATAACAATGATCAAAGTGGAGAAGAAAAGTATGATTTTTGGTGAGGATACTAACTTTCCAGGTAGACTAATGTTTTAATAGATCTTACTAACACTTAATTACAGCTAGATCTTTATTAAGGAACTCAAGGAGAGTGCTCTGTGATTCTTTACAATGGAACAATATAATTATTGTGAATCAACTCAGCATCTTCATCTTTCTCTCATGCTACACAGGGACTCAAAAGTTGTGTAGTTGAAAGGATAAGCTATTGTTCCAGAAACCGAAGCTAGATAAAATGCAGGACGAGTTTAATGTAAGGCTACAATTAAATGAATAAAATCCTTGTGATATAAAAAGCTTTGATGATGGGAATGAAGGAACCAGAGGTTTGCAAGATTGTATCATGTAATTATTGCTAATAACCTAGTTTTAATGTAGTACTTTCCAGTTTAAAAGCTCCCAAAATGTCTCAGAGACGATATTGTAAAGGTATGCTTCTAAGAGTTTCATTTTGAGCTTTTTACAGTTGGACAAGTTAGTAACAGTACTTGCAAAATCGCCACCCTGAGCAGAAGGGAAATCAATGGCCATTCAGAGGACGCAGTGCAATTTTGCTCAGCCTTTAGTGCAACCCCTCCATCTCACATCTCCCAGTGGCTTCAGCTTCACTGCTTTTCCTTACCCTTTCCTTCAGTGCCACTCTTTCATTGCTTTTCATGTGATTTTTCATGGTCCCTTCCTATCAAAACCCAGGCCTAATACGGATCTAATATGACATTGCCTTCCTTGTAGAGTTTGTGTCCTGTGTTCACTCCCACATTCAGTGTCACCTTTGCCCAGCGAGTGTGTAAATGCAGGGGGACAAGGCTGCTCCATGCTGAGCAAAACCCTGGGCACATCGCTGGTTGATCCAGAGCACACCACAGCGCTTGGGATTAACACAGCCTGGCTGCCTCAGCAGTCACAAACTCAATGGCAAATGGAGAACGCATTAAATTAAGGGCTGTCTTTATATAAGGGACCTATTGGAAAGTAATCTAATCCTGGAGGAACACAATCCAGCTCCACACCAACAGTTTGTAAAAGGAACTTATTACTTTGGGACAGAAAGTGAAGAACAGCAACTTTATTTCCTGAAGGTATTATTAAATGCAGAGAAATTACCCATGAAGGAATTTGTCCTGGTATTCTGGCTAATATCTCTCCCTCTAACTTCTTTGCCAGGTCTGGTATACAGTTTATCAAGGCTCACATATCTCATCTGAAATATAACATTTACAAAAGCATCATGTCCCCATCACAGTCACAGAGCCCTGGTAAGTGGTGAGCTTACAGGGAAAGACCAGGAAATACCTGGTTTTCGAGTTTTCCCTTGCAATCACTTTACTCTCCTTATGACAAACACTGCTTGGGAGCTATTTATTATTTATTTCATACATTAAAAGTGTTCAGGATATTGTTGTATTTCTATTATTGAGGCTAATGGAAAATGTTTTTAAATAGTTACATTTTCCTGTCCATCTATGGTACAGGCTAGACATATTTTGGTGGATTTTGAGATGTACAGCTTTTATGAAAATTTCATTAATTGTCAGTGATACAATGGATCCAAGACCCAAAGATCCAATTTCTTTTCTCCAAAATGGATATTGATGTGCCAAGGAAAATCAGCTCAGCATGACACTGCCATCTGAGAGGGGTTCTGGACAAGAAAATGCTACTACATTTGGCAATTTGTGGTCCTGATAAAGTGCTATATATTTTTTTTTAGTCTGGTTATTAATTCCAACACTGTAACTTCAATTATCAGGTCTGTTAAATATCCTTGGCAGTTCATTTTGTTGCACCACTTTAATAAGATGAGATTCAAACAAAAAAACAGATGAGGAACAAATGAAACAAAACAGATTGTCTATTAACAAAAATACAGTGAAAACTCCTCCTTATAGCCTTTACAGACCTCTATTTATGTCAGAAAGTTGGAATTTTTTTGTTTGCATTTCTCCATTATCTAGTAAACTGAAGTGTGGCTTCAGTGCTGTGTGAAACACAAATTCTGAGCTAAGCTGTCATTCATTGCTGCCCCAAGATTAAATTGACATTTTGGATAATATTCTGTGGCATGTAGGGTAGAAACACAAAGCCCACTCTTGTGAGGTGCTGAGAATCACTGATTTCAATAGAAATTGAGGGCATTTGGACTTGCTATGAACCTTCACTTCTTGCTATCATATCCATGTTTATACCAGCCCATCAAACCCTGTGTCACCTCAGACTGGAATCAAAATCAAACATGCAAAGAAGACAACACAAATGCAAAAGGACACACTGGCACCGAAGTTCATTTAAATTTCAAAATAAAACTTTTCACCAGCTGAGCTCTGTGCAGTATTTGAGTGGAAAAGTAAGAATAGAAAAAGGTGTATGGCAGACTGACATTTTTGGGAGTCACAAGTTCAGGATTACCTGAATGAACCTGGCATAGACATGCTGTGTGACCATGAGTAAGTCTTTTTAATTTTCCTTTCTGTAAAAATCTGCAAAATGTCAGATGGATGGGAAGGTTAAGTGATGCTAGCAGTGCATTCCCACATTCTTCAGTAAGTGGGAGAAAGTGCAGAAATTGTATCTGAAAATAAGGAGGCAGCTATTTGAGGAAAGCGCTCCGCAGGTTCAATGCGTTTTGACCTTATGCAACCTACAAAGTCATAGTCTGGAATATATGGACTGAACACATTAATATCTTGGTGGCAAAGATCCTGCAGAGCTGGGAAAGAAAGTTCCTCTCAACTAGTCACAGATTTCCAGAGGTGCAGATGGAGAGAAAAGAGTGTGGTAGGGGTTGTAACATCTCTATTAGCACTTTTTGGTTTGTTGTAAAATCTCCTGTGTCGTTTGATGTGCTTGTATTTGCAGAGCTCCTCCCATTGATTTGGGGGCTGCATCTGCCTTTTCTTTTAATGACACAGACAAGCGAAGACGGAAAATCAGAGCTCTGTGGACAGTGTGAATGGGTGCGTCTGGGGAGGTGTGGAAGAATGAGTGTTTGCATAGCTGGAAGATAATGTGCTGCTTCACATCGTTTATCAGAGAAATCTGAGACCAAAGTTGCAGGGAAGAAGAATAAATATGGAGCTCTTGTGCTAGATATGATTTCAACAATATCACTTCAATTATAAAAGCCACGTAAACAGCAGGAGAATCACAAGGGCAGCAGTAAAAGCAAATGCGTTCACATGAGTCCTGATTTAGCAGTTCTGGCATTTTTATAGAGGATGCTTCATCTCTGTCATTGCTATGAGAATAAAGAGAAGAGGAAATAATAAAAGCCTCCCAAATTTCCTTTGATTAATCCCCTATATCTTTTCTTGTCTGTTAGCAAGAGTTCAAAAATAACTGCTAGACATAACAGTCTGGCAACACAAGGGAATGATCGGGGGAATTTTATATCCTCATTAGCCTATCGCGGGAAATGCAGTTTCTCTGATACTGCATCCAGATCACTCCTTTTTCAAATAGCTTAAACCAGTGGCAGTACTGCACAGGATTCGAGGCCAGAGAGCATTGCATTGTTAGAGAGTGGCCTCCTGTATAACCAGTCTGAATGCTTTCTCCCCACTGCCCTTTACGGTAAGCCCAATAGCTCATTTGGAATACAGTGACTTCCCTAAATGCCTTCAGACCTGGTGCGAATACAATGAGAGAAAGAAAAACCATCACTGCGGATTTTTAGCAATGACCAAGCACACTCATCATTAAGAATCTGTGTCTTGTTTCCCATTTAAATTTGTCTGCCTTGGTTCCTGGCATGACTTTCCCAGAACGGCTGAAGACATAGTCCCCAGTATTTTTTCCTATTAAGGGATGTACACTTTGCAGTTAATTTGCCTCTCAAGCTGCCTTTTGATACACTACACAGAGCGACCTTTTGAAGAACTAGGTCAAGCAATGGGAACAGTGACACAAAGGTCTGCGCAGTAACTAGAGTGTAAAAATACTGAAAATCTCTTCACTGCAAAGCATTTGCTCCCACTCTCAGATAATTTCTGTGAATCTCTTATGCACATTCTCTAATATTTCCAGATTGTTCTAAAGCATGTTGCTGCTAAAAATATGTGGAACAGTTCTGTACCAGGCTCACCTGTCCCTGGGGTAAAAGCATGGCTTTGCCCCTGCTCGGTATCGTTTCTTACTACCAAAAAGATTTGCATTTTTCTTCACGGTGGCCTCCATTCACCTTTTCACTCTTTCTAATCCCAGATGATTTTCAAGAGTCAGTGATTTGCCAATAAATACCCATTCTCTTGGTATGGGCTAAAGTTTCTGTTCCTGTCTGTTAGGATGTATTGGCTGTATGAAAATATTTTCTGTATGAATGGGCTAGCATATTGAATTATTCAGATGTCTCAAAAGACTGTCTAGCCTTCATCAATATTTACCACTTTACAAGTATCATCCAAAGTTTCTGTCAGGAATGAGTTCAGGATTATTTCCAGATCTTCACAAAATTTTCGGTAGTATTTAGTCTACTGGCAACACTTGCAGAATGTTTGCCAGTGATTCCCCAATGAAAATTAGTGTTTAAAATTTGGCTACTAGACAACAGTGAATCCATTGTAATATGTATTTTACTGATATTGCATGCCATATATTTTTTATCATAATGGTGTCTGTTACTAAGGAGTCTGGATGTATTATAGCTAGGTGGTTACTTTTATTAACTAGATTTGTAAATTTATCAAAAAGGGAAATTATATGTGTTTGACTGGATCCATTTTCCATGCTTTACTGGTATTAGTTATGCTGTCAACTTTTACTTCATTAACAAATGAATCCCATAAAGCTTTTTGATTTATATCAGACACAGCCCACATATAATTACCTGGGTCATTCTGCTCACAGTGTGAATATTAGCACAATATTAGTGTTCTTCCAGTCTGGAGGAATTTTTGTGGCATATCAAGGTAAACACATAGCAATAGGCCACAAACCTCCATTGCTAGCTTTCCCTCATCAGCAACCCCGCAGCTGATTCCAAGTTTCCCGGAGTTTTTGAGGATATGATTGCAACTCTCTGAATTACTGAAAATAGCTGTAACTAAACTGTTATAAAATCTTCTCTTTCCAGCCAAGGTGCACTGTGTTTCTGTGTATTAAAGCGTACAATTATCCTATGGCTGAGCTGTCATTCTAAAGCCAGATTACTTTCCTGCAGTGTAACACAGAAAACTGCAAAGTCTTGCACTGCTATCGACATTTTTTCCCCTCCGTGTAACGGCTAATTCATGGAACCAGTTTTGTGGTTTCATTAAATCCCTTAACGCTTTCAGCAAAGTTCCAGGTCAAGGCTCATCAGATGAGCAATTGGTAGACATACTTGATAATGACTTACATTCAATATGAAAAAAAAACCCAAACCCTCACAGATAAAATATGTTCCAATTTAATTAGAGACTTTTTTTTTTTAGACAACGATTTGTGGTGTCAGTATTAACTCACCTCCCTTCTTCTCCTTGAAACAGTCTATTGGATATTAGAATCAGAAGGGAAGAAGAAATGGGAAAAATAAGGGAGTAATCATCAGGATTCTGGGTTTTTAAGGAAGAATTAGTGACTGAGAAATTTGGGGCATTCTGATGGAAACACTGTAAAAATAAAATGCCCCCTTTTTTGAGAATTTTAGAAGGCTCTTATCAAATTCTAAAAATGTAGCATTTTCATAAACAATGTGCAATATATATATATACATATATATCTCATGGATTCAAAACTCTTTTACTGATTTTCAAAAACCATCAGAGATCATTGTGACCCTCTACTCTGACTTTCTACAATATATAGAGGACTTCCAAGAATATATTATTGTTTCTTGCTTCTCTCCATCTAGTATCAGTCAGTAAAGATCAAACTTTTTAGAAAGAAACATCCAGTGCTGACCTAACTTCTCTGTGTGATATTCCAGTTTTAATTATCTTCCCCAATAAAGCTTTCAGTTTATTTCTATTATGAATTTCTTTTACCTCAACTTTCAGTTTTATTTTTTTTTATATACTACTCTGAAAATCCTCCATTAGTAATGTTTTCTTCCCTTTGTAGATACTTCTGAACTGAAAACAGGCTTTCCCTTAACCTTCTCTTTGATAATCCAAATATATTGACATTTTGAATGCCTTGCTACAAGGCATATCTTTCAATGCTTTAATCATTCCCAAGGCTTTGTTCCCTAAGCTATGTCCAATTTCTCAGTGTTTGTCTTGAAGTATAGATGCGTAACAGAAATTGCACTACTATCAGATATATTTTTTCTAGTTCGGCTTGGTATTCTTTTTTTTCTACACCCAAAGTATGTATTGGTACCACACCTGCGGACATGGCCTGCACTCAATATATTATCAACCACAAACCATTATTCAGAACCTATGTGGTTTCCGCATCTAAATCTCCCAATCCTACACCCCTTTTATGCTGAAATATGGCTTCTACTTGCCCATACCAGAACACATATAGGTTATTTTTACTCTCCTTTCTAAGCAATCAAGATCTCTAACTATTGTCCTTTCTTTTTTTTTTTTTTTCCCTGTTGTTTTATCAGGACTATATTTGTGTCATCTGAATACTTTATCAGTAATAAGGGTATATTTTCTTCTAGATCACTGATAAAAAGGTTAAGCTGAACAGGATCAAGACTTGAGTCATATTAGGTCCTTATTAAAAAGATACTTATTCGATACTAATTTAATACTGTTAATAATGAACCAAGATAATTGTCCCTTTTGTTCCTGCTATGTTTAAAAAATGTCTCTCTAGTGCCCTTCCTGCAATTGGCTAGTGATTGATCCATGTTTGATTTTCCTTTTCGTACCAATTTCTGAGAATTCTTATTTCTTATTTACATCATTTTCTATCCGGTTGCCCTCTCCCTGAGCATGTGTGTGTGTACACAATAACTGTTTGCACCTATCTCTAGGCTAATTTTCTAATACCATGCCTTTCTGACTTTGAGTGTAGCATTTTCTGGGACTAGTAAACAATCACAAATAACTCCCCATTACCTTGCCCATTCTGCTCACAGTCTTTCTTCTGCATAACATGCCTCACGATCACGTTGTGCAGTCCAACTACAAAGCCAGTTAATAAACCCCAAAGGAAAGAAATATCATAGCGCAGGTGAAGGACAGGGTTGAAAAGGGAAAGGAACAGGTCTACAAAAGTGAGGAACAAAACCTGCCAATTACAATAAAGTGAGCAGCGTGCCAGTGAAAAGAAAAAGAGAAGGAGGGAGAGCAGGAGCCAAGAAGAGTTCTTACAAGGCAGATGATTTGGCAAGGAAGGTCCAGTCATACCTGGAAATAAATAATAATTTAATAAAACTAAAACCTATAAACATACCACCCCTTCAAAAGGGGAAAAGGGCTTAGTACCTAAAATGTGACGTAATCAGCTAAATGCATGTTCAGGACCCCTCAGGCATAGCTGTATGCTTTTCAGATTCTGAGTAACATCAAAATACCACGGATGTCAACTCACATTTTAGTGGAGCCTTAGTTAATTGGCAAAATTGGCTTGAAATAGTTTTAGACCAGCTTATACCATCCTAAAGGACCATAGAAATTTATATGTGCAAAAATATGCAAGCTGGTTTTTTTCCCAATACAGAGCTGTGCCCACATAAGGAGCGTTTTGCTGGTGTATATGGCAGCATACCTGCAGCAGAAAGGTGCTTTGAGCACAGGGCTGGTTGAATTGCCAGCCAGTAGATGCCTTTTCCCTGACATAGAGATCTGGGTCAGATGCCTGGCATACAGGTTTAGGTACCCTGCTTGAGACTGTGCTGGCCGTAAAACCTGAGACGGGCACTTCGCAGTCAGAACACATACATTAATATACATCAGTAAGTGCTTGAGACAAATTACAAAGAGGTGTAATAAGGATAATAGTGAGTGTTGCAAATAGCCAGGAGCTGTGACATGGCTGTGCTTTATTATACTGAATGAGCTTTCTAATGAGGATGAAGTGGGCATCATTTAATCAGCTCAATTTTTCTTACCAAGCAGATTAGCCCATTGGGACAAACCTTCTTGCATAGTTTAATAAAGCACGTTATAGACAAGAATTATATTCAATGATGTTGCAGCCTATAAATTCAAATGAAAAATGAGGTTAAAGTTTGGAGAGAAGATTTGGTAAAACTTCATCATTTACTCCATCTACTATTACAATCTTAGATTTACTGTTTTTAATTAAGCATCCTAGCTGTTCCCCAATCTGCCAAGGCATCCTTTGTCTGTCTTAACGTCGTGACAGCAGTCTCCAAAGAGGCATCATCAGTGCACAGGGAAAGATATTAAAATAATGTATTATTGTGTCTCTCACTTATTATAGGGTTAGTGATTTCATTGAGAATAAAACTAACAACCTCCCCCGTATCCCTGCAAAAAATCCCACAGCGTAAAAAGAAAAGGGGAAGGGAATAAAACTTCTCCCATAGCATAAAGAAAAACTGCTTGAACTTGTAAGACAAGAAGAGGAATGGAGGACACTGTGCATTTTGAAGTTCTCAGCATCTCACAAAGTTGCACTGAATCAGAGATTTCACTGTAATATACAGATCACTTCGAAGGTAGATGGGCCAGCTCTCACCATATGTACAAGCAGAAGAATGGCAGTTGTATTCTAGTTCAGCACCAGAGGAAATACATAAAAAATTGAATACTGTGCGTAGTTCTAAGTTGCTTAATCTCCAAAATGATGCTCTGGTGTTGGGAAGAGTATCACAAAGGATCAAATCTCAAGAAAGGTCCCATAGTTCTGGCTGAAGGAACAAGCAGGCCAAGATCATCCCTCTGAAAAGACGCTCAGGAATATGTTTCATAAGCTGTTATCCAGAGGTTTGGTGGGATGCAGGTCTCCTTTACTTTGCAGGTGTTTTCTGGAGCACCTTTTCTATGAAAACAGGCTGAGAGAATTGGTGGTGTTCAGCCTGGAAAAGAGAAGGCTCCGGGGAGACCTTCTAGTAGCCTTTCAGTACTTAAAGGAGGCCTACAGGAAAGATGGGAAGGGACCCTATCAGGAAGCGTAGTGATAAGACAAAGGGTAATGGTTTTAAACTGGAAGAGGGTAGATTGAGGTTAGATATTACGAAGAAATTCTTTACTCTGATGGTGGTGAGGAACAGGTTGCCCAGAGAAGTTGTGGAAGCCCCATCCCTGGAAGTGTTAAAGGCCAGGTTGGATGAGGCTTTGAGCAACCTGGTCTAGTAGGAGATGTCCTTGCCCATGGCAAGGGGGTTGGAAATAGATGATCTTTAAGATCCCTTCCAAACTAAACCATTCTATGATTCTATGGTTCCTTGTCACCAACACACACTCCTGTCCTGCCAGGGAGCGTTGGGAGCTGCTGCCAGCAGGCTCCAGCCCATGGCAGCCCCAGGCAGGAGCAACGTGCTGGACAGAAGGAGTAAGAACTGCCTTGGGAGCTCAGGGCACTGCTTCCTCACTTGCCTTCAGCGTCCCTCTGGCACTGCCCCCTCAGCTGTCCCCTAGCCCTGCAGGTAGCAAGGGCAGCCAGAGGACGGCAGCAGACTCCCAGATGTACACCTGGGGGGAAGGAAAGATACTGTTCTCTTCTTTCCTGTAATGAAACAGCCCCTAATACGTAACAGCTCAGCTGAAACCCACCAGATGGTGTACTTGGTTGTGGAAATCTTTGGTTAAAACTCTTAGAATGCACTTAGAAGGTTTCAGTCAGACAGTTTGCAATGCAGTGAAACTGAGGACAGGATAAAGCAAAAGGAATTTAGTATCAAAGGTCTGCTTGGCCCCCTGCATGGCACAAGGAAAGGAGAGGGCTTCTACCACACTTTTGCACCGCCAAGGAAGGTGCCCTGGCATTGTTGTGGGCCGGAGGGGAGCAGGGAGAAGACACAGCCATTGCTACACCCACACACCCATGCACCTACCTGCAGCCAGAACATGGTTCTGGCCACCTTCCTCTGGGAAGGGATTTACATTTTGTTGCTCCAAATGCTAATAAATAAAACCCAATAGTCTCCATAGACACCACAGGGCCACTGTGTTGTGGAGTATGTAGAGTTTTGCTTTAAGCAGGTGAGAAAAGGTGGCTCGACCTTGCAGGAACTTGTTAAAATGAAGATGCCAGAAACTGGAAGAGCATTTGGTGAAGAGCAGGTGCAAATTACCATTTTAAGACTCCACTGTGTGCTTGGGAGGACAACAAGGGAAATTGAGGCCCAGATATTACCTAGGACTTGAGCAGGGGGAGACATATCCCAGGTATAATTGGGAAAAGATAAGACTGAAAGGAGACACCTCAACTCAAAAGAGTACCCTCCACTTCCAACATCTGCACAAAACCACACAGTGTCAATCAAGATGACCAAACGGATGACAAGATGGAAATACTGTTTTGAGTCTGACAAAAAATGGGCAGGAAAAGAAGGGAAGCTTGGGAAATATAACAGACTGCATTTAAATCTCCCAGGATATCAGAACTGCACAGTCAATAATAATCTATTGAATTGGCCATAGGAATAACATTAGTTGATAGAAGCCCTGTCACAGTCTCCTCAACTTCTAAAGAAAATCTTTAGTAAAACATGTAGCAAAATAGATTTAGTGGTATAATAGAGTCTCTGATAAAGCTGCTGTAACTTGGCTCTCTGGTATGCATTACCCTGCAGTAATTATACTTGCTGCAACAGTGTTTCCTCAGGGCATATCCTCCTGCGAAATCCATGAGGGGGTTCTGTGTCGATGGCAGGAACGATGTTATTTTTACTTCACTGTGGGATTTTCTAAATGTTTCCACCTGTTAAATAGAAAGTAATTCTCCTAGGGAGAAAAGTAAGACTTGAATAGAACAGGGAAACTTTTCTGAATCTTTCTGCCCTGTAGTTGATGAGATCATATTGGAGAAGAAAGGCACAGCCATGATTTGCAATGTATAAATTTTGACAATTTGATGATGAAAACTTTTCTATTTTCATGATAAACAAAAACTTAAGAACTAGAGTTCATCAATAAAAGCCAATACTTACTACAGAGTGGTAAATCACTGCACAATCACTGTAAATGACATGAATGATGCCACTTAGGCACTACTTTGAGAAGACATCGGTGCCTAGCTACATGTGCAATGTGGGACAACATCAAGATGATTGTGCTTAAAGAGCTGGCATTTTTGCAATATATAATGAAAGATTGCCGCCCACTTCTCTCAGTGAAATAACCTCTGTTTTGCAGTTCTGTGCTAAGACATTTTGCCCCTCGGGAGCTTAGCACAACTGGGTTCATGCATCCTCCAGCACTATCACCTCGCTTCCCCAGAGCACAGCTGGGACAGACAAGTTTACAGCTCAGCCATACTGACCCAAGGGTGCTGCGTGAGCCTTTGAGGACTGTTGACATCCACCATGGGTTTGGACATCTCCAAGGTCTCTGGTTTCTGGGTGAGGCAGTGTCTATTCAAGACTGACAGAGGAGAGAGGGCTAGGTTCTGCACCTGGCCTATGTTGTGTGTGCAGATGTAGCTGAGGAATTAGGATGGCAGTTCAGAGCAGGCAAAGAGGACCCAAAAAGACCAGAATGTAGGTTGCCTGCAGTTGTCTGAGCCTATGGTTCAATATTTGGAGCTAAAAACGTATATGGGATGTGTCAGAGAAAGGACATTATACCTGGACCTGGAAGACACTTTTTCTGTATCCTTGAGTAATTCCTCTATGTGTATAGCAGAGATAATAACACATGGGACCTGTGAAGGTGAATTCATTAAAAAATGTGAAGTAGCCAGATAGTGATGTAATGACCTGCTCTTCAGGTATTTGAAGTGGATAAAAGAAGGTCACAAGTATTTGGAGGGAGAACTTGTTAAAAAAGTGCATAACCTGTCACCCACCCACACTGAAATATCTTGAGGTAATGAATCAACTTTTTCAAAACTTTTGTGGGAAATCATAATATTTCAGTTTGTTTTTAGGATATGTTAAATAACAAATTATGATATCAGTATATTCAATATATGTTCTTCGATCGAAAAGAAAAAAAAAAAAAAAAAAAAAAGAAAGTGCAACTGTTTGTCCCAGTGTAAGATGAAAGCTAACTTTGGAAACATCCATGTGTTTCCAATGGAACAGAGAGTCTATTTATTTTTAGCTTTGCCTGGCAGATGCAGTGGAGGTCCTGGCTGAGGAAGAACAGTGACTTCTTGGAGATTTATCCATGCTCGGCTGCAATAAGTCATGTCAAAAGCTAAAGGTATTACATTCATGTACTCTGCCAAGTGCAGCTTCCCTGGGGAAGTGGATAATACCTTATGCTCTATGTGTAGGTAGATACAACAGTGTGTTAATGCAAAGGTCACAAAGAAAAACATTTGCAGCCAAAGCTGTCAAGTGCAGACACTCTTTCTGGAAGCGACACTTCCTTGCACCAATAACTCCGGGTTACCAACTTCCAAACATCTAGTGCAAAGCTAGAGGAAAAATGGAGCTATGCACTTTGCATCAATATGCTGATCATTTCTCAGCATGAAAACAGAAATGTAGAGAAAAAGCACTTGGCGTTAAACCTTGAAAATGCAATGTCTACTATGGAGCCAAATACGGAAAGTTGTTAATTTGGCTTTATTCAACACCACATCTGAGGAAGGTACACGTCATTTCAGTTTCCTCTCCTACTTGTTCCCTCTTCCTTCTGGTGGGTGTCACAGACTTGGTCTCACAGTGAGCAATGTGCTCTTCTCTGCTAAGCCAGCAACTGGTTCTGAAACAGAGTACTGGCTGGCTGGCATGCTGGAAATGCAGGTTTGTCAGCTCTTGATTGCAGGAGAAACACTACATCAGGATTTCAGAACAGAAATAACCCTGTAAGATGATGTTTATGTCTGAGAATGAAGTTGCTTAGCTGAAGTTAAAGGTGAAGGTACATGAGTAAGACATAATTAAACAAATTCTCATTTTATTGGTATGATCCTTCTTCCGGTCATATAATCATAAAATCACAGAATCATAGAATTGTTTAGGTTGGAAAAGACCTTTAAGATCATCTAGTCCAACCATCGACCCTACTCTACCAGGTCTGCCGCTAAACCATGTATCTAAGCACCACATCTACACAACTTTTGAACACATCCAGGGATGGTGACTCAACCACCTCCCTGGGCAGCCTGTTCCAATG
>VYXH01011581.1:383210-460539 GCA_013397275.1 Burhinus bistriatus | reverse complement strand
CTGAGCCCTGAGGAACACTGCTTGAGACCTGCCGCCAGCTGGATTTAACGCCATTCACCACAACTCTCTGAGCTCGGCCATCCAGACAATTTTTAATCCAGCAAAGAATACACCTGTCTAAGCCACGGGCTGTCAGCTTCTCTAGCAGAATGCGGTGGGCGATTGTGTCAAAGGCCTTACTAAAGCCCAAGTAGACAACATCCACAGCCTTTCCTTCATCCACCAGGAGGGTCACCTGGTCATAAAAGGAGATCAGGTTGGTCAAACAGGACCTGCCTTTCATGAACCCATGCTGGCTGGGCCTGATCGCCTGGTTATCCTTCACATGCCATGTGAGTGCACTCAGAATGAACCGTTCCATGATCTTTCCTGGCACTGAGGTCAGGCTGACAGGCCTATAATTGCCTGGATCCTCCTTCCGGCCCTTCTTGTAGATGGGTGTCACTACGACAGACTGGAAGGGAAAGGAGAAATCAAGTTAGATCACGACCTTCTCTTTGTCAACATAGATAGCTTCCGGTAGCACATCTACTATGTTTTTCCTACGAGTGTTGTAATTGTCCAAAGAAACTCTATCAGCTCTTCCAGGAAAATAATCTCCATCTGAATGGATTGCACTTCGAAAGACTAAGCAATAAAAAAGTTTGGATTTTGTTCTCTTTTGGTTTTTCCTTTCAAATTCATTAGAAGGCAGATGGAGGTGACAGAAAGGCCATACATAACAGAAGGAGAGCATGTAACAAATAACACTTTGAAGGCTGATATGTTAATGACTTTTTTCTTCTTTTTTTGGCTCTGGTTCTTACAAATACAATTGTTTGCAGAAGCTTACCAACGTTAATATTAACAAAAAAAGGGTTACAAAACTGACCAAAGGAAAAAATCTTTGGAATAATAATTAGTCAAGTTCAAACTTTTCTGTCATGCTGAAATATTCTCCAGACTACCATACTAGGCTGAATATATAGTAAGATTTTATCCAAGAAGCCTTACTAAGAACTTCTGTCTCAGAATTTAGAACCTGTAATAATTCATTTGCTTAATATTAAATTACTTCATTGGAGTGGATTTACTGAACATTCTCTCTAAGAGAGTCAGTAATACCCCCTGACAGGCAGCACAGGGCTGAGCAGCGGCCGCTCTCTGCAGAGCTGCAGAGCTTGGCACGGGTAGGACTTGCTGGGGGAGCCCCTGGGCTGTGGGAAAAGAGCACTTCAAGGTGGAGGAAAGCCAGGGATGCCTCCCTCATCTGCAAGAGCCAAGCATCAGAGGCTGTGATGAGGAAGACCACGGGCAGCCTAGGAGGGTCAGGGGGCAAAGCCACAGAGAGGATTGTATGTTGCAGTGAATTTGGGCCAGAGGAAGCCAAGAGAGGCAAGCTGAAAAGTATATCTTTGAGGATTAGAATCATAGAATCGTAGAATAACCTAGGTTGGAAGAGACCTTTAAGATCATCGAGATCATTGAGTCCAACCATAAACCTAACTCTGCCAAAACCACTGCTAAACCATGTCCTTCAGCACCATGTTTTAAATACCTTCAGGGATGGCGATTCCACCACTTCCCTGGAATTCATGAAGCGCAGAAGAAATTTCAGAGAATGAAGAATGACAGACATGGTTTCTATCTTCAGAAAGAGAATAAAGGAAGTCCTTGAGAATTTTGGAGAAGCCAGCATAATTTCAGTACCTGAGAACATCCTGGAACAAATTATTACATGATTGATTTATAACCTCCTAGAGAATAATAAGGTGATAAGAAACAGCCTGCATGGATTTGTGAAAAACAAATCATGACAAATGTATCTGATTTCCTTTCTTGATAGGCCTGCTGGAGAAGAGGAGAACAGTTGCTGTGACTTCTTCAGAAGGGCTTTTGACAGAGTCCTATATAATGTTCTCCAGCATTTCATAGCACAGTGGGAGATGGCCTGGCTCAAATTACTGTACAGTGGATGCATTGCTTGAAAAAATATGGTCAGAATGATTCACATTCTTATCAACGCTCTCTATCAAACCAGACAAGCATTTTATATGGGCTTCCCACGGGGGGCTATCTTGGGCCAGTTCTGCTCGATAATTTCATTAGCAGTTCAAATGATGGAATAGCATATATACTAATTTGCTGATGACACCAAGCTGGGAGGGCTTGCAAGCTCTGTGGAGGACAAGTTTAGAATTTGAAATGATGTTGACAAATCAGAGAAAGGGCCTGAAATCAATAAGATGAAATGAAATAAAGACAAGTACAAAGTACTTCACTTAGGAAGGAAAAAATCAAATGCACAAATATAAGTTTGGGGATATCAAGAGAGAAGGATCTCGGATTACTTTGCAGAAAAGGATCTGGGATTACAGTAAATTACCATTTTAACATGAGTCAAAAGCAGGAAGCTGCTGCTCAAAAAGAAAAATATCATGAGATATATTAGCAGGAGTGTCAGATAAGGTATGGGAGTGAATAATTTGGCTGTTCTCGGTGCTGCTGAAAGACTGTGTCCAGCTTTAGTCCCCTCCTTTGAGAAGAGATTGTCCACAGAAAAAGAACAAGAATGCAAAAATTGAGACACCCTGACTTTTAAGGCTGAAATATATGGTTTGTTTTCTTTATAATATGGAAGATAGAGGGGATATAACAATGGTCTTAAAATGAAAAAAAAAAAACAAAAAAACAAACCAAAACCAAATCCGAGACTGTTTTAACTGGACAGTGATTAACTATTTTCTTGTCTACTGAAGACAAGACAATAGTTAAATTTGGATTAATGCAAAACTATGTTATATACCAGGAAGCATTTTCCAGTTCTTGGGCTAGTAAGACACTGGAAAAAACTTTTAAGGAAAGGTTTTACATAACCTTCACTGGAGGTTTAAGAGATTAGACATGCCTCTTAGGAGGGGAGTGAAAATACTTGGTTCTGGTGTAAAGCAGGGGTTACTCTTAAAAATTGTCTTGGATTTTCTTTCAGTTTTGCAATTGTATGATTTTTGGGAAGCTTTTCCTGATAGTTTGCCTACATTTTTTAAATGTTTACTCTATTGTCTTTCATCCTGAATAATTCTTTTCCAAACAGATACATCATGACCATGTTTACAACAAAAGATGCTTTACTTTAGGGATCTCACTGAAGTCAGTGTCAGAAATGTTGCTGACTGCCCCAAAATGGGGTTTTCAGGAGAAAAGCTCAAAATGTCTTTACTTTAGTGACTGTGAAAGGCTGTGATTTAAGCTCTCTGCAGAAGATACACGATGTGATCCCTGCTATCTGGCTCCTGCTAGACAGCAGATGCTAGTATTTGTATCAGACAAAGCTGGGTTGAGCTAACTCCTGTTAGGACTGCTAATGGTCCATTATATTATTTAAAGAGTGCTACAGACTGTTTATCTGGTGCTGTTAGCTGGTTATATTTCATTTGCTAATCACATCAAGTAAAAAAAATGTCATCTTTTTTCATTACACCAACTCCCTAGGTTAGTCGCTTGCTCTAGGCTAATCCTGTTAGAGCTGCATCTTGGCAGAGGCACTTCTGTCACGGGAAAGTCCAGAGACAGGACAAAACTCTGTTTGTCTTGCCAAACATGGTCTTGGCTGAGATTACAAGGTTATTAAAAACTGTATAAGCAGCCAACAAAGTGCAAATGACGATTGCACAGTTTTGCAGATAATTGGCTTGCTACTAATGTTGTCCCTGGCACAGAGAGGACTTGGATCATGCACAATATTCAAAACAATGGTAGGAGACCCCACAGGACTCCCACACTGTGACAGAGCATCAAACCTTACCTACAGTCACATCTAAAATTCAAAAGATAATGTGGGTGGTTGCAGCAAGAAATTCAGGAAGACCCAGTAATTCAGTGGGTACCAGCAAACCACCTTGCAACATAACAAGCAAAACTTAGCTGCAAATAATGCAAATTCTTCATCTATATACATTCAGAAGAATGCAACTTGTTCTCCCTCAAATGCCACAGCGATCTGTGATTTTCTCTGCCAGAAGCTGGTTTGCAGTAACCACCTCTCCTGAGACCTCGCTGCTCTCTGGAGATGAGTGCAGACTTGCACCTGCCCCATCACAGAGTGCACCTTGGTGCCAGGCACGCGAGGGTAGCAATGCTTGGGAATTTCCTGGGAGCTAGTAGACTTCTGCCTGGAATTTGCCATAACTGTGTTAATATATTAAGTCCTAAAAGGCTTGCAAACCTTTTTTCATCATTTTCCCTAGGCCACATTGCCCTGGGAGAGATCTGCACAAGCAGCCGCTACTTTGCTGTGTTTCAGATGGGCCTCCAGGCGACCTGGAATCCCATTTCAGTCAAGGGACTTTTGCCTGCAGAACATACCCTCTTCTTCTCTGCTTTGCCAGAAGAGAGATGTGATAGTCCTCTGGGCATGTGGCTTAGGCTGTCTTTTCTTGAGGCTAAAGCCAATAGCTGAAGGTTTGGCTTTAGTTTTTATCAACTCATTTGTTATATATAGATATGTGTGTATAGATAGATATATATGTATGTATATATATATGTCTGTGTGCACGTATGTATCTTGTTCAGATCATCTTACCCCTTCCCCTGTTTATTTTAACTTACAGAGTAAGTAACGCTGAAAGTTTTGTAAGTAAACATTGTAGATCCAGCATAGTGGTTTGGGTAGTGAGGCTGCAGCTGGTCTGAAAGGAGATGTCAGTGCTGTGGTCCCCTCGGGTGCCCCGTAGCTCTCAAGGCTCTGGCCTCAGGGGTGCTCTGAAAACACGCTTGCATACCTGGCACAAGCATATTACTGATGGGACGTGCTGAAGTCAGTATTTCCAAAAATCGGATCTGCCTGTGTTTTTCAACTGCGTAGAAATCAAGGCTGTACAGCCTTTTTTCTTTATATTCATATGTCAGCATTCAGGAAAGCCCACAGCAGCTTGGTAGGCTTGTCGTTTTGTGGGCAGCCCCATGGGGTTTATTGGTGGCAAGGCTACACAGGCAGCGTGAGACATGAACCACAAAGAGGTGAGCTTGTGTGTCCAGCTGTTTCCCAAAACGTCAAAGACCTTCTGTAAACCTCTCAGGGGCGTGGATGTATGGTATGATAGCAGCCTTCCTGTGTGTGCAGACCTACCTAAAACCTTGCTCAGAACCCTTTACTTCATTAGTCTTTGAGGATTTATCGACCTTATCAAGTTCTTGTAAACGAATGACTTGCTTTATTTTTTTTAGCAGATGGCTGAGACTGTTAATGAACCAGTTTATGGTGTATGTTTGACATGCAGGATTAACTTCTCTCTGGGGGTTGAAGCTGTTAAGAAAAATCGTTTTTCCCCCTTAATCTAATATTTACTTCTCCTGATGCATGGGTATTCTTACTAGTCACACTAATTATATAATTTAGAGTATCCAAAGCCTGCTTTGTTAGCCTCCTACCTGATGGCACATTGTAGGTATTATATCACAAAGAATCCATCCCTGTCCATACTGGGACCAGTACTGTTTAATATCTTAATCAGTGACACAGAGAGTTGGATCGCGTGCACCCTCAGCAAGTTTGCAAGCTGAGTGATGCAGTTAACACACTTGAGGCACAAGATACCATCCAGAGGGACCTGGACAAGCTCAAGAAGTGAACCTGTGTGAATCTCATGAGGTTCATCAAGGCCAAGTGCAGGGTTGGGCAACCCCCAGTATCAATACATGTTGAGGGATGAAGGGATTAAGAGCAGTCCTGCAGAGAAGCACTTGGGGGTACTGCTGGATGAAGAACTGGAAATGAGCCAGCAACGTGTGCTCACAGCCCAGAAAGCCAACCATACTTTGGGCTGCATCAAAAGAAGCGTGGCCAGCACATCAAGGGAGGTGATTCTGCCCCTCTATTCTGCTCTCGTGAGACCCCACCTGGAATACTGCATCCAGCTCTGGAGCTCTCAGCACAGGAAAGACATGGACCTGTTGGAGCAGGTCCAGAGGAGGGTCATGAAGATGATCAGAGGGCTGGAGCACCTCTGCTATGAGGACAGGCTGAGAGAGTTAGGGTTGTTCATCCTGCAGAAGAGAAGGCTCCAGGGAGACCTTATTGCAGCCTTCCAGTACATAGAGGGGGCTTACAAGGAAGATGGAGACTAACTTCTTACCAGGGCCTGTTGTGCTAGGACAAGGGGTAATGGTTTTAAACTAAAAAAAGATAAATCTAAACTAAATATAAGGAAGAAATTTTCTATGATGAGGGTGGTGAGACACTGGAACAGGTTGCCCAGAGAGGTGGTAGATGCCCCATCCCAGGAAACATTCAAGATCAGGTTGGATGAGGCTCTGAGCAACCTGATCTAGTTGAAGATGTCCCTGCTCATTGCAGGGCGGTTGGACTAGATGACCTTTAATTGTCCCTTCCAACCCAAACTATTCTATAATTCTATTATTACTTATGGTTATCATATGACAGTTTATCAATGTCACAGATTTCAATATTTATTTCAGAATATTAAATGTCACCTTAGTCTAACTCCATGTTTATTTTTCTTCTTCCTTTAAAATATGATAAAAATATTATAATAGCATTTCTTCATCCCAGCTTTTTAATCTGTCACCCATGGAGTCAAAACCGGATGTGGGGGAAACATTCTGTTCTGGTTTTATAAGAACCTGAAAAGTTATCAGCAGAGAGAGAGACTATATAACCAATCTTTAGTAATAACAAAAGCTCTAAGCAGAGAAACATATGTGAATATGAGCTATATCAGAAAAGGGTCTGAATGGGAGTGAAGTGACATCACTTCAGGATGACACAAGATCACAATAGGAGAACAAAAGACCACGTAGAATTCCCAAAGAACCTAACAACAGTGCCAAAAAGGTCACATAATGAAAGATGAAACTGAATGTAAGACAGATAGTTGCTGTTAAATTAACTGATAGAAATGCAAGGCAGAAGGCAGCTGCATCTACCTCAGTACTACAGTACTCTAAATCAAACAAATCGTGAGAGAACAGGAACATTAGTATGGATATCTCATAGAAAAAATTTTCAACAGGAAATAAGAAAGCAGATCAAATAAATGTTAAGCTGTATTAAGAAGGTAACATGGAATAGTATCAAATCAAAAGAAGACCAAATACTTCTGCTGCAGGTCACTGAAGCCCCATTAACTAACATAGAAGGAGGTCTCGAGGGTGTATGGTTCCAAATATTCCAGCTAAAACCATTACATCTGAAACAGAGAAAAGGATAATACCAAAAATATGCATAAGATGTATTCTTCCGTATGAGGAGAGCTTTTAAAAGTTAAGAGACAACTGAGCAAGCATATAATGCAGAAAATAGGATAGAAATTAAAGTCTACTACTGACACTTTCAAACTTGAGAAAAGCAACGACCCTTGTAGATATCAGAAATTCCTCAAAGACAATTCTTTCCATGCTTTATACAACTGTCACGTGCAAATTGCTGCCACGAACCACTCCTGAAAGCTTAGCAAGAGTTAGATACCTCTGTGAGGAATAGGGCAAGTGGGCTTTATCACTCTGATGCACTGCCACACGATGGGGAGAGGCTCTGCAGTTGTACCACTGTCCCTTACGCATCACAGCTGCCAGCAGCCTTAATGAGATTAACTGCCACTGTATTGGCCAGGGTGAAAAATGCACAAGGCATATATGCCTTCCTGTTTTCAATGGCTTGCAATGAAGAACAAAATTCTTCTATACATACAATAGTGCCTCACCTCCTTTTTGGAGCCACAAAGCTTAAAATCAAACATGCTGTGCCAAACCAGTTTGCTGCTGGCCATCACTGGAGGTAAAAACTGCATAAAATTGGTTTGATTTGGTATAGTGCAACTCCTCAGGTTTCTGCCAAGCATAGTTGTCATTTACTCTTCTGGGAGGAGATAGGAATATATAACCACCTAGTCATTGCATATTCTCTTTGAAATTTTTTTTCTTCTAATATTCAGATTGCTGAAGCCTGGTGTGAATTTTAAATTAAGGAACTAGTGGGGAGAATGCATTTCTCTTTGTTAATGGCTTTTCCTTTCAAGCCACATTATTATTCAGTTGCCATGGTTTATCTGATTTTGTAAAGTACCCAGGGAGATGCGACAATGATTGGGCACTTAGAAATACACTTACAGATAGACATAGTATATCTGTGAAGAGTAGAATATTAACATTTTCTGTGTTGGTGACCATTCACTGCCTTGGTCAGCTAAAATTAGGACCTTTTTCCCTTACGTGTTGAGTAAATTAGATAATTGACTGATAAGAAATGTCATTTTCTACAGTAAAACTATTTACTGTTATAATTCCTACTTAACCAGAAGAGAACAGATACCCGGCAGAACTATTCCTTCTTTAGAAACAAACACGTATTTTTAAAGTAAAGAATAAATTTTTATTTCAAATGTAAGCTTCCCAGTGCTTGTTCATTTGTGTTGCTCTTGCTTTAAAAGCTGCTGGGTGTTAACTCTCCTGCACTCATTAAGAAAGCATATATGCAGTAAAGTTCTGTGCACTTCATTTCCCAAAGCCATCTCCAGAGCCCACTGGTCCGCTGCAATATCCACATCTTATTTACAAGTCCTCTGGTGTGGGGAAAAAAAAGAAACTCAAAACAGGATGTTTGTATTTCAACCTGGATATGTCTGTAGTGCCCCAAATCTAGCATGCTCCACCTCAAACAGAGCTTTTGTCAGCTCGGTCAAGAGTGCAATCTCCAGAATACGGGCCTTCCTGCACCAAGTTGTAGGAGGGATGCTCTCAACAGCCTTTTCTGCCACCATTTTGCAGTGGTCTTAGAGGCACCAAGATTTTCTGGACTATCATCAAATGTTATTAAATGCACTACAATAACCCAAACTAGTGCAAATCAGGGCACGTGTCTGGAAGCTGATGTACCATGCTCAGTTGGCTGTGCAAGCTGAAAAGCAGCTCATTTAACAAGCTCAATTCTCCACTGGCCTTTTGCCTACATATTTTGAAGAATTTTTACCTTCCCAAAATGCTCCTTATGTCAAGGTCTTGACACGTACATTTGTGCCCCATGCAGCCAACCTGCTCTTTTGCTGGGTGGACTCTTACCACGATGAATAACATGATCAATTGTCAAGTGAAAATAAGATCCAGCCCCGCACACATCTACTGCCATGCATGGGAGTGCCACTGCAGAGCAAGCTTGCTCCTGGACACCTCGCTTCTGGCCTCACTGCGTACCTGGCCTAGCTTGAAGCACGTAAATTGTGCTTCAGGCTCGGAGGAATAACTTGCGTGGTTAAGCCATAAGCTTGTATTTGAGAGCATTATCGCTCATGGCAGATTGCTCAGCATCTTGCAGGATCGGTTCCACAAGGGTGCAGCCTGTGCAGGTGAGCAGAAATGAGCAGCAGTGCGGTTGCATTGCGTCCTGGGATTTTGAATGAGAGCATTGCTTCAGCCTGCACACAGAGTGGAAACTGTTTTGTTTTGTAAATGATAACAATCACATAGTTCCAAAATATTCATGTTAAGTACAAATACTATATACGCGGGTAACCACTATCTGGCAGACTATCCAATACTGATCTGTTGCGCTTTTATAGGAGGGGGTGTATGCTTATAGGTGCATCCACATGTGTGTATGTAACCTTTTTATACTTATTTTCATGCACCCACCCCCATTTGAATACAAGACTTATAATAACCAACTGTGGGTGTAGCTTTCACGTTATTCTGTAAAACTATTAGGATTATCTGGTATTTCTTACTACGATTTACAGCCTAGAAATTGCAGCAACATTAATGCACTTTTTATATCTTTCAGCTTTAATCAGTAAGACTAAACTAAAAGCAAAGGCAAGTAATTATAAATGTAGGAATATGATGCATTATAATCCACAGGAGAAAAACAGTTTACAAAAATCTCCAATAATAATATATTTTCTACTTCAAACGTAATTTATTAAAATTCATTCACTCTCCTGCTTGTAATATGCTTCTTACTAGACTCTAATTAGTTTTAAGCTCAGTGAGGTATGCAGTTGAGACAAAAAATCTCTCTCTGAATCCATCTTATATCAGCAGAAATATGGCCTATAATGCTATACAGGCACAGAGCCCTTTGGCTTCCATGGCCTTGCAGAAGCCCACGTTCATCCTTGCAGGAGGAATTACAGAGCTCATGGCCCCCTCACTTTCCAAATGGTTCAAGAGAGATTGCAAAAGACACAGGCAGTGCTCTTGGTTAGACTTGGAAGGTGATCCCAGCTTTTGCAAACAGAGCAAAAATCTACCTTGCTCTTGCTCAGGCAAAACTTTATAAAAGAATGTTCTTGTAATCTGTGGTGCATTTCAAGCCCACATCCTTTCTCTGCCAAGTCAATTAAAAATAGGTAATGCTACATTGGAAATGACTCAAAGAAAGGCAACAAAGACTTATAATTACAAAGTAGACTCGTGGCCTCCAGGGCAAAATAAAATAAACTTAATGCTGGACGTACAAAGCCAGCACAGAAAAGCAGCTCCAAAGAGACAGTGTAAGGTATCCAGAAGGTAACATCAAAAGAAAGAGCAGGAATTGTTTCAGATAGCCAGAGTCAAACCTTTTAAAAAGAGCCTGTTTTGTTAAACCCTGGGACTGTTAGGAATGGAGTTACTTAAGCAGCTAATCAAGAGGGTGACTTTTTAAGGAACCTTGGTGAGGCACTGTAACCAGGTGCTCCAAGCCCAATCAGGTAAAACACAAAAAGTAACACAGTGTTGTAGTGATAGAGGGACACAACATCCTGTAGTACTGGAAGGAGGTTGGTTACATGGCTGAAGTTAACAGAGGGTCAGGGAGCTTGCCTTGGAAATGGAAGTTAAAAAAGATAAAGAAAGGATACTGTAGGGAAGCAAAAAAGATCATCTCAGCCGGTTACTGGTTTCTAAGGACAGAAAATACTGTACAGAGTTTAGTTAGGGATATAGGATGGAATGATGTGCTGAGGCATCCACTTGAGTGCTTTGCTTCTGCAGGCAACTATGACAATACCTCATTAGTAGTTGTATCAACATACATCCTTTAAGTACCCAGTTCTTATGGCCCCCATCTAAATACTAAATAAATCCAAAAGGACTACACAGAAAGACGAAGGCTTGAAAAGGAAGATGGGCATATTTGGGCCACATGCAGGAGCAGCAGCACTCTGAAGCTGAAAAGGAGCCTCATGAGGGGCATCTCCACCCATGCACAGCTCCTCAAGCAGCACCTATGGAGCCTCCCCCAGTGAGGGGAGCTTCTGGGCACCTTATCCAGGGCAACAAATCTGCAAAGGCCAGAAAGCTGACCAGAGAGTTGACCAAAAGGGAAATGGCTGAAGAAAGGAGCATGCGTGTCTTCGACTTTGTCACTCTGAGACTTAAGGGTAGTCTCCAACCTGGATTCACAGCTTGGGCTCCTGTGCTGGTTGCCTGAACCAGCCTTTCCAAGCAAGAGCAGCTAGAAGGAGGGGGGCAGGAAATGGTTGTGTCAAAGGAGTACCAAGGTGGGAAAAGGCTGAGAGAATGGGAAAGACGAAATAGGAGAGAGGGAGAGGAAACAGGAACAGACATTAATCTGTAGGTTAAGGGGTAGGAAATTTATCTGGAAACACTAGGGTTCTGTCCTCACCTAAATGAGTATTTAGCAGAAAATACAATGGAGCAGAGGCTGGCATTCAGACAAGTTTCCTTGCCACTCTGCTGTTATGGAGTTATTCCTGCTCTCAGTGAGTATCTCCTTTTCCCACAAGCATTTCTATGAATACGCAGGAGCAGACAACAAGAGTCTCCAGGGACTTTGCAGAAGAACATTTACTGCTCACTTCAGTTGCTTAAGCATAAACATCTAGTGCCAGGTGAGTTCCTTAAGCTTTCCCTCACCCGCTCCTTTGGAGGAGTACAGGCCTCCCATAAGTCCTGTAGTGCATCTGCTCCCTGCGTGTTGATGTCCTGAAGACACCCGAGGGGTGTCAGGCCACCAAATCCTGTATCCCATCTCCAGGAACTGCTGGTATCTGACACCAGACCTTGTGTAGACACCTGCATGCAGAGGCCTCAGTGTAAATGTATGTAAGTGTCTCTGAAGCCAAATCCCACCCTTCACCAGCAAAGGGCATTGGTCACCACCAGGTTTAGGAAGCAGCTACATAGGCAATTTTGGGACATACTTTTGGCTGGCTACAAGGATAGTTTGGTCTGGCACATCTCTGCCTCTCTGTTGGTATAGACCTAAAGCACTAGACTGTACACATCCCAGGGGAATGGACCGTATAGACCTGGATGGCAGGTAATTGTCTCAGGGGATGCAACGGAGGAGAATCTCCTGGTACTATTCTGAAGGTACCATCTCAAGATGCCCTAAAGCTTGTGTTAGGCAGCAAAATGGCACATAAGGCTTCCCCCACCTGAAGGGTCAGACGCTTTACAGGAGCTTCTTTATAATAGGGGCAGGACCATAGCCCTTTTGCAGTATAAGGTGGTAGTTAGTGAGAAATCAGTGTTGCAACTAACAACTAAAATGAATCTTTAATATAATCAGGACAGCTAGAGAAAGAAGAAAGTGTTTGTAGCAGGTTTCCACATGTGTAAAAGAAAGTAAGTTCACAGAATCACGGAATCATGGAATTTTCAGAGTTGGAAGGGACCTCTAGAGATCATTTGGTCCAACTCCCCTGCTGACGCAGGGCACTGAGCACTTTACTCAGGACTACATCCAGGCAGGTCTTGAAAATCTCCAGAGNCTGCTTTCCAGCAGGTCCACCCCTAACCTATATTGGTGCCTAGCATTCTTCCTCCCCGGGTGCAGGACCCTACACTTGCTCTTGTTGAACCTCCTTAGGTTCTTCTCTGCCCAGCACTCCAGCCTGTCCAGGTCACGCACAGCCCTCTGGAGTGTCAGCGACCCCTCCCAGTTTGGTATCAT
Organism: Burhinus bistriatus; assembly: GCA_013397275.1. NCBI lineage: Eukaryota > Metazoa > Chordata > Aves > Charadriiformes > Burhinidae > Burhinus > Burhinus bistriatus. Next base: position 447,647 of record VYXH01011581.1, on the reverse strand, counting down.
CAGCGAACTTGCTGAGGATACACTCTGTCCCCTCATCCAGGTCATTGATGAATATATTGGACAAGATTGGACCGGGTATTGACCCCTGGGGGACACCACTGGTTATCACCACTGGTTAAGTTGTTGCTCAAGCTGACCAAAAAAAAAACCACAAACCCTAAAAAAAAGTGATTGAACTGAGAGCTTACACTTCAGTTTCAGGTTTGAAGAGCCAGAGGGACTGTTCCAACCCCAAGGGCAGGCATCAGCACCCAGCAGTCCCCGTGCTCATCATTGCAAAGAGGGTGGGTAGGGGCACCAAGGGCACTCAGGCAAAAGCTAAGACTGTGGACTATTTATAAAAGTTAGTCTTGTACCTCTCAAAAAGCAGACCCTGTAGAGAGGCTTTGCTGACCCTTGCCTTCCCCAGATCCCTGCTAGCCCTGGCTACAGCGATGTCAGGAGAAGGAAGGGGTAGGGAAGATGTCTGGTTAAGCCGTTCATGTATTGGTGATTGCAACAAACAGTTAATGTAGAGTATGGGAAGCAACAACTCACAGGCCTATGGAAACATGGGATACAGAAACATAGTATGGCAGTTGGGCATACTCCTGCGGTATGGATCATATCCACCAGGGTCACTTGAGATAGGTTTGCCCACATCTGGCTCTGTGGTTCTCAGCTCAAGAGAGCTGCCAAGGGCAAATTAATGGGCTGCCCAAACAAAGAGAGCACTGTATCTGTAAGCTTTCCCCAAGAAGTGGAAAACAATGTATCTTTTTGTTCCTATGCCAAAGTTATCCAGAGAAATCACCCCACTATCAAGACTGTCACATTTAATTGAAGAGCACTTGATTTTTAATTATCTTCTTGTCTCTTGGCTGCACCCTGGGGAAGATTCCTGTTACTGTTTGCTCTCCAGCCCTGAGACTAATCAGAGCAATCACGTAACCCTCTCACTGCCTGCGTGTCAACACTCTGACAAATGCTGTATTTTATTAAAAAAACATTATAGCCTTTTAGTGACTTTCAAAAATTAGGTCATCACCAGATCAATGCAGCTATGTTTACTTGATTTCAGAGATTGATTTTGGTGCTTTAGGAGGATAAGCAAATGGCTGATAGTAGTTGACTTTCTTTGGCATTGTAGCATTGAGCAGTTTGACTGTAGGCTGAACCAGTAAATCTCTGCATCTTTTAAATTTCATTTCTAATCAGTCTTAGGGCAAAATTTTTACTCCCAAATGACATTTTGCTTCTGGTACTGTTCTTTTATACGCCAAGAGCTGCCATTGATATACAGAAAAGACAATATTAGAGTCAGGAGCCATGCTGCACATCTGAGAAATGGTATTGCTCTTAGAATGCCCTTACACTCTGTGAAACGCCTCTGTAAGAAAGTGACACACAGCATTTGAGTTTACCATCATTCAGCAGGTTCCATGAGACATGTGCTCCTGTTACAAGTAAAAAATGTTCCAGTGACCAGCCCTGCAGGCTCAGACTTGGCTCTGCAGTTGGAGCTGCCGTCTTTCCTTCTCATGTGCCATCACTAGTGATAAAGCGCCATGAGTCATTTCAGTCCTTAGAGTCACTTCTGTACATCTGTTTTCCTGCAGCCCAGATGCAAAAATGTTAGGATTCAGTAAATGATTCAGTTGACAACGTTTTACAATGTTTTTTGTATCCCATCATGGTGCTGGCTCTTCTGGGATAACAGGAGCAAAACTCTGTAAAAAAAAAAAAAAGTAGTTTTATCACTCCAGGAAGCACTGATGACCCTAATATATGGGCTGTGCATATGGCAAAGCACGTTGTTATATGCGGTTGCTTTTCAGAGCAGTATAAGGCTAGTGACTGCCAAGGTGTTGTATCATCCTCCTTGGCTATGGCATGTGCCTGTTATGGACAGTTGCCTTCATCCTGTGGGCCAGTTGTAGGGTGAGCCCCCTGCTCTTGTGTGGAGAGCCTCTTCTGCCCACGGGGCGCCAGGCAGGCACTGTGGGCTTTGGGTGTGCAGGCCACCCCTGGCTGAGGAGCATCCCCACATGCAGAAGCATCCTGCTGCCTTCTTGGTCCACCACATGGTGCTAAGAGGCCTCTCCTGCAGACATTTATCCAACAGAAATGAGGCTTTTCGTCTGACCTGCCCTTATTATTATTATTGTTTATTTTGCCACACGATACCTGGAGGTACAAAATATATTTAGTTGGGGAAAAATAGGATTTTATGGCATTCTGAATAGCTTCCCATAAAAAAAATTTCATTTCCCAGAAGACATAAAAGTCCTGAATCTCTCATAAATCACCCCAAGACACTTTTGTTACAAAGTAATTGAGAATCCAGAGCCTCTTAACCTTTTAACCCCATTTTTCATCACATCTCCTACAGCTGAAGAAAGTCTTGCTTGTGGTAGGATATCATATTTAATACATTACCCTATATGCCCTCGCTGGACCTCAACACTTGCTTTCCAGTAGTTTCCAAGGTAATACAATTTATGCTTTTTTTAAATCTCTTCCAGTGGTAGTATTTTTCAATAAACCACAGTCAGTTTTAGGAAGTCCAGCATTAGCAGAAGTAATTCAACAGCTACTCGATTGCCTTGGGCTTCTTCAAACAGTGCTTGAAAGGGAGGATGTGGTGAGGCTGACAATGGGATATGGTGTCTTTTATTTCCAAGCTGCCAGCTTGCGACCAGTGCTCTTGAGGTCACTCTGATTTGAAAAACTGTACGAAATGTGCTTGTAGCCACCTTCATTTTCTTATGGCCCGTTGCTCACTGCAAAAATGTCTGCCACTGCAATGGGTAGGGTTATGCTGCAACCTGAGCAAGGGTCAGCCGGTGAACATAAGAAGGGCAACGCTTGCAGCCTGTTGTAGGACTTGTGACAGTGTATATGAAAGTACCCTCTGTTTCGGTTGGCTCTTTATTATCACCAAAACAGTTGAAAAGTATAGAAGCATCGCATTTCAATCCACTCTCTTCACCTGGTAATGTTCTTCCGATCCATCACCACCACAGGTTATTTCCAGGATGGCAGGAATACATGGCAGGGAAATTTAGTATGGCCAAGAAAACTGTGTTTTGTTAGTCCCAAGAGTTTAGCATCAAGTGAACTGACCTTAACAGCAATATTCTGCTGCCCCCCAGGGGAAGGAAGGAACATGTATGGATGGGCTCCAAGTGACCTGTACCACTTCACCCCCAGCTCCGGAGCTGATCTTCTGCTCCTGGACTTGCTTTCTTCAGCCTCTGTGCCTCTGGGAAACGATGTTTAAAACTGCACTGTTTAAAGGACAGAGCCAGAGGCTGTAAAAGCAGTGGGTGCTTGCAGGATTCTTTATTGCCACTTCACACAATGAAATACTGAATGATGATTGCTTACCTGGGTGTGTGGCGAGAAAGGCGAGGTAATGCATATGTATGAGAAATCTAACTGTTTGCAGAAACAGCAATACTAATGTCAATAGGCACAAGAATAACTTTCCATTGCCAAATAACATACATTATTTAACAATAATACATGTGCATAAATAAGAAAGTGCACTGGATATATTTATGCCTTCTTTCTTTTGCTTCTGTAAAATATTTGTTAGTGGTACAGAAAAAATATTGTTCATGAAAATAGACAAGGTTAATCTACTACACAATTGTCTACACATTCACGTAAAAATATGATATTCAAAATAATAGATCTACCCTGCTTAGGATCATTCTAAATAAATGACCTCTGAAGGCCACAGTAGATGTCATGGAAATTGGGGCTTCCGTGGATTTCCAAGAGAAATTGTTGTCCCACAAATTCCTCCTGCCTTCTCACCCGGGCTTATCCTCTGTATTTAGGCACATTGCATGTTGTCCAGTCCAGTGTTAAATGATTCTGCATTTATCTGTGTGGATTTATGCTGGAACGTGTTGTTATTCCACTGCCAAAGGACTGAAAGCTCAGTTATGGGAACACATGAAGAGCGAACACGTGATATCGAACCCCTCGCGCTCTTTGGTCCTTCCAAGTTAAGAGCTGAAGCAATTGGTAATGCAAATCAGAAAAAAAGTGCCATCTGACCCTCTGAAGCAATCACAAGAACAAGCACTCTTGTTTCATGTGATTACTCTTCTTCCACAGAGAAATACCCACATTAACCCACGTTAGACAGGTTATTTCTCCAGGTTTCCTACCTGAAAAGTAAAAGCACCCATGAAAAGTCATAGCAACACAAACCAAACCTGAGTAAATCACTGCTCACTAAACAGTTTGTATAGAAATTTAAGATGCGGAAACTGCATTTTTTTTATTGCAGGTAAGAAATGACACTCAAAATTGCAAAGCCAAGCCCTTGGGGTTAGGGAATATGTATGCATCAGGGGCTGTATTAAGGCTGCTGGACAATTTTCACCCGAGCACTTCTTTGTATTCTGCCCTCCCTGTTTATCTCAGACACAAGCATCTGCAGGGCGCGTACTGGTGGGTACCACAGCTGGTGTAAGTGCCTTCCACCCCCTTGGGCAGCTCTGCAGCAGCCCCTGGGAGGCAGGGCACGGCAGAACGCAGGTGGCACACCCTGCCCACTACCAGTGGGCTCTCTAGAGGGCTTTGCTCCTGGGGTCTGGCAAACCTCCCCTGAGCACCCATGTGCAGAGCTTTCCATGGTGTCTGACACTTGATTCAAACTGAAGGAAGCTTTCACAGGGACAGAAAAAAGTGCATGTCCCCAGCATGAGTGTGATCAGTTGCCAGACCGCAAGTCTCTGCTTGAAAGCATGAAAGAACTTGTCAAGGAACTAATTAGGATCATTTATTTACTTTTCTTAGCTTTTACATGAGCTTACTCTTGGAAACAGTTGAAGTGTATCAGCTTTTTTAAAAAAAGGTAGAAAAGTAGAGTGGGGCAGCCGCCTGGCATGGAAAATGTCAAGTCCATCTGATAGCAGGCAGGTGAGAGCAGGTCCTTCAGTGATCAGAAGTAGACTGGGGCTCCCCGTACTGCATGATATGCCTTCACTCATTACCCCTGTGTGCAGTCACACAGCCTTTTCCCCTGCTCAGATCTGTTTCCAGGGCTGAAGTGAGGTGACCCGAGGCTGTGGATCTGCTGTACAAGGGGCTCCCCACCTTGTTACAGCCCTTGCAGGCTCCTGCTGGTAACAAAAGTCCCCCAGGAACCTCCTTCAGGTACATGGGTTCATTGAACCTATCAAGCCAATCTAGTCTATAAGTCTTTTGTAAACATGCTATGCAAAAGACTCCATCTGCATAAAAGCATAGTTATCTGCCCTGCCTCAACTTGGGAAACATTGTCTTTCTGGTGCCTCAAAATCATTGTTCTCATTCTCATTAAGAAAATCTGTGTCTAGCCTGTCTTCTCCAATGTAGTGTTCTTCAGATCAGAAGGACATACATTATGAATGCATTGGATTAGAGGTTAAAGTCACATCTAAGATGGTGTTTATTCATCCTTACCATCTATTTCCAGGAGATGTGCAGGACTGCATAGTCTCAACACACTTGGAAAAGGTCTATTAAAAGTTCTCCTTTATGCTAAGAAGATTTGAAAACTCTGCAGTCTAAGCAAGTAAGCTTCTTGACAAACTTATTTCATATTACGTACACTTGGTTTTATCCTAAACTGACTGTAATTTTTTAAGATATGGTACACAAAGAAATTAAACTATAAACTTTAAAGCATCCATCAATTTCAATTTGATTTGTTTAAAAAAGCTAAATTACGGGTTAACTCAGAAGGTAATAGAATTCAGAAAGAGAGTACTTGTGATACAGGGAGTCCCTTCATACATTAATTTTCATTTTTGGTGAGATGAAGTTTGAAATTAGATTCAGATTGCAAATTATAGCTTTGTATGGGCTCCCTATTGCTAGCTCATGAAATACTTAGATTCCTGAGGATGAAGCAATTTTGCTTCCCATAATAGACTGCAAAAGCCTTATTTCCCACTGGTAGAATAATAGGTCTGCAGCTTGAAGTGAGACAGCACCATGCCTTTGCTCCTTGACTTGGTCACCAACAGGGATACATTAAAATAAAACATATAACTGAAAGAGAAATAGTGTAATAAGGTCAGTTTCATTTTAATTCGATGCTGATATCTGTCCCATCCTTTTCACTTTCTCACTGCAACTAACACTACAGCTTGAATCCTGTGAAGGAGGTTGTCCATCACTTAATGCCATACACATACTTCATTTACCTTTCTCCATACACTGCTGACTTCTTGCTTTGTACCAGTTTTCGGGCTACACAACGCTCACAGGCATAGGGGGAGAAAGGCGTTTGTCTCCTTGCATAAACTGATGGACTCATTTAGCAGAAAAGATCCATTACATTTAGGGAAGGCAGAAGAAGTAATGTTTATGGCAAGAAAGCAGATGTGTGATGCCCTGTAGCCCTGGAGGCAACATATTAAGTTTGTAAATTGCGTTCCTGCTGTCTCCTAAGGATCCACGGTTCTATTAACCCGTTATTATTGCCTTTCTTGGAGTGGCAAGGAGGAAGGCTGTGTGGAACCACACCTCAGCAGGTGCTGGCAAGTGCCGGTCGGGATCAGGTCTGTCACTGGGCAGAGGTTCATGAGCGGCAATCATGACCAGCTAAAGCTTCAATACCCAACTGCTCTGCTGTCTCCTGCAGCTTAAAATGAAATGAGTGCTGTGTGGGTGCAGAAATAAAAAGAACTAAGAAAATTTCCCAGAAGAAGAATGGAACAGATAAAAAAAGAAATTATGGTGAAATTTTCCCGAAATGTGGAAAACGACTGCAGAAGGTTTGAATTTGGTGTCTTATGCAGAAAAAGACAGATATTAAGCTATAGGTCTGACTTTTGCTGGTTCCAAAGCATTTTCCGGTTTTAATAGCTCACAATTAACTCAGACTGATAATGAAATGGTGTTACTGCATAAAAAATGAGGCGTAGTGGTGAAACAAAGCAAGTGTCAGATGTTCTTCCAGAGTACAAAGCAGACATTGCAACTAATCACATCTTATAATTTTAGCAATTTATATTTCTGAGCAGAGACCAGATTGGGACTGGGAACTGGGATAAAAGATTTAGAGGGAAGTTCCAGCAAGACCCAGACAAAACAAACTTAGATTTTTCTAAGTAAAATTGAAATCCAGCCTGGTATGAAGCCTCCAGAATGTGACTAGCTCTTTTACAGTCAAGAGTCAGGAGGCAAAACTTGAAGTTGGAGCCTTCAAAAAGCAGTGTCAGAAGCTATACGTCCTTTGGCAAACCTCACAAGCTATGACAAGGTCTGACCTTTGGGAACTAATGCAAGAACCACGGTGGACTATATTTCTTAGTGAGAGTTTACAGAGAGCCTCTAAAAGGGCGGACACACTACCTGGACAAAAATACACCAGCAATTTCACTGAACACCTTTGTATAATGCAGGGAGATGAAACCTGAAAGCAAAGGGAGATTTTTTCGTTTTTACCTGAGCAGAGGTGAATAAATCAACATGGTGCTAAAAGCAGTGATAGTAATGCTACAAGAGGAAATACAGGGAATAGAAGGCAAATGGCTAAAGTTTAGAATGGAGGGTGAGAAATCTAGCATCTCTGAAGTGGGGTGGGAACTGCAGGGAAAAAAAAAAAAAAACAGTTGGAAAAAGGCTTAGACACAGGGAAATGTCTGCATTCCTCTGCTGGAAACATGTCCATCCTTTGGTAATGAAGTATGCACTCATTTGAGAAGCTGGGAACCAGAAACACAAAGAGGTGATGTGGGGGTATATTCCAGGGGAGAAGGAAGCTGGTAGCAGAGTACAGGATGGAGCTGGAAGGAACATCTGCCCTGTGATTCCTATCTTTAAGAATGTTCTTCTCATGTAAGGCAAAAGTAAGAAAAGAGGATGATTTCATTACTCTGGAGACCTTAGTGCAGAAGAATCAGGAATGTAATGCTGAATATACATAAAAAGACATAGTTCTTCATTGATATATGGTTTCAGAAGGATTTAAATTGTTATGTAAACAAAACTTTTTCCTGCAGCTATAACGCTGGAACAGCTGGAAGAAATGTTGGTATTTGTCTACGCTTCATGCACCAGGACAGTGGCATTTTCTCACTAAACATCCTCACTGGACTGGCAGTCAAAACCGATGTGTCTTCAGCATCACTTGGCACCTATCTGTGGACAAACTGAACCAAGCCACTAGTGAAAGTAGTCAGTGGAGCGCAGAAAGCAATTTAGCTGACCAAGGGCTAGATATAGTTGCCAGCACACAGGCACTGAGTGACATTTGAGATGCTTTAGGGCATCTGAGCCATCTGCATGAGGCTGGTCAAAATAACACAGGCTTACGGTGACTTCTCACCCCAGTGAATTAGCTGCTGCACACCAGGTGGGCTATGCTAGTGGATCCCAAATAGGATTTAACACTCGTGCAGGCAACTGTACTAAGCTGTTAGACGTCCCACTGGGTACTTAGACATTTACTGTGCCTGTGAATACATTAATGCAGACACCTGCACCTTGGTGTCTTAGCCTTGATTTAAATCATAGAATCATAGAATGGCTTGGGTGTATGATTAGCTCATAGAAAGTTTAAGACCATAGCTAGTAGGATGCCTTTACAGGTCAGAGAAAGTACCATGGTTCCTCTAAGTGATGAAGCAGGTGTGGACATTCAGCCTAATTCAGCACCTGGTGATTGCCAGTGTGTAAAGACATGTGATGGCTCTAATACACAAATTCTCATGAAAAGTGCAAGAAGCTGATGGAGTTTGAAGGCACAAAAAGTTGTACATGGATGCTTCCATACAGAATATTTGTACACCTTCTTGGAGTTGTGAGGTCAAAACTAAAGGCTCATAGTTAATGTGCTGTGAGTTCTAGAAAAAGTAGGATGTTAGAACACTCAAGAAGAGAAGGAGGCATTGGCTTTGTTCTGTGACTGTAAATTTTCATGTCTCTTTTAATGGAATCCAGGTACTCACTGAACCTGATCAGTGCCAGTACCAAAAAGAGACCAACACCAGCTCACGCTCTGAGAAAACAGAGACTCATTTTTTCAGGGCAAAGATCTCGGTGGCTGCATGTCACCCCATCTCAAAAAGGAAACCTAGAAATTACACAAATATGGGCAGCAAGGTACTGAGTGGCTTCTGCAGGAGGAGAAGAGAAATATGCAAGAACTCTTGGAATCATGGACAGGATTGAGAACTTAAACTGAAAATGATCATTCATAGAATTGGAATAATTTATGTTGGAAGGAATCTCTGACAGTCACCTAGTCCCACTCCCTGCTCAAAATATGTCCAAAGAGATGAAGTTGCTCAGGGACTTTCCCAGCTAAGTGCTGAAATCTCCAAGGATGTAGGTTCCACAGTCTCGCTGAGCAATATGATCCAGTGTTTGACCACTCTCATGATGAACATCCCATGTTCCAGCTTGCGTCCACTGCCACCTGACTTATTCCCATGAACCTTTAAGAAGACCCTGCCTCTGTCTTCTCTACCCTTCCATCAGGTATTTATACACATTGATAAGATCCCCCCTGAGCCTCCTCTTCTCCAGGCTGAGCAGCTGCAGCTCTCACAGCCTTTCCTCATGCTCCAATCCATTAATCATCTTAATGACCCTTCGTGGGACTGTCTCCAGTTTTTCCATGTCTCTACTATACCGAGGAGCCCAGAACTGGACACAGTACTCCAGGTGTGGCCTCATCAGTGCTGAGTAGAGAGGAAGGATCATCTCCCTTGACCTGCCAGCTAAGTCTTAAAGCATGCAAGTTTGCTGCATCCATTATTACACTCAACACAAGAACTAGAGGGCACCATTGCAATGGTCTTGCAGCAGACCATTTAAAGCAAGCAGAAGGAAGTTCTTTTTCACAAAGCACACAACATAGCTGTGGGACTAATAACCGTAGTCTATTTTAGAAGCCAAAAGTGTAAATTCATTTTAAAAAGGATTAGATGGATTTTTTAACACAGGATTATTGTTGTCTATTAAACATGATGATTCTGACACAAGCTCCAGCTCAGGATGCTGCTAAGCTGCCAGCTGCTGGAAGCTGGGAGGGCATGCCAAGGGGAAGGAGCATATCTCCCTTCTACCTTTCCTCTTTGTAATTGCTATATTTCATTGTCCTCACTGAATTGCCATGGAAGGATGAGCTAATGTCTAGCCTGAAAACAGTAAGATCTCGTTGAATTGGAAACTAATAAACCCCAGGTGTATCAGCAAGGGTCAGAGGTTCATTGGGAAGTGACAGGAGGAGAGCATTGAATGGAGCATGTCTGACAGCACCACCACCCCTTGGAGGTGTTCAGTGATGTTTTCCTAAAGGCATGAAAATACAAGGCCACAGAAATAGCTGCAGGGTTGACAGGTACAGGTTGTATCTTTCTGCTTCTCTGTATGGCTGAGTGCATAGAGCTTTAAAAAGGGTGTGAATGCAGGCGGGGTGAGGGGAAGTGTGCAGCCAGGTTCTGGAGAAATTGCACTTCAGTACATTTATCTATGTTAAGATATCCTTCGTGTCACTGAAATATGTACAGTGAGGGGCCCTCCAAACCACACTGTGAAAAAATATGCAACATCTCTGCACATCTTCGGAAAATGTGCTGCTGGAGGCAGAAGGGTAGGCTAGCTGGTGGCTGCTCTGGCATCCTGTGGTAGGCAAAATCTTACACAAATAGAATAAAAATTAGCGAGGATTTAGGGGAGGCAGGCACACTTGCAAAACACTTGACAGGAATGCAGTGGAGCAAAGACCAGAGGAAAATGATGTTCACGTCAATCTGATTTTTTAGAAAAAATAAAAAACCTGTCTGGTCCCAGCCAAAACATGGATTGCTGACTGCCAGAGCTGTTGCAGGATGAGACTGCAGAGGGTAATTAAGGCTCTTAGCAGGTGGCTGGGATGGCATATTCCCAGTTTTTTTATCAATGTAAAGTGAAACCTTCAAAAGGAGATGGACTTTGGTTTGAAGGCAACAGAAAGGCAAATGTTAAGGTATTATAAAATCATTTTTTAAGGAAAGTAAAAGTCATTATTGCCATGTTTTATATTGGTATGAAATGAGCAGCAATATGGATGGAGCTGCTTAAAGTTATTGTGCGTGCCAAAGATAGGAGGTCAAGACAAGTATAAAATCTAGACAGGAGCTACAGGAAAATTTCAAGTCCTTTGTGCAAAGTACATTTACTTGTGCTTCTGGAAAAATACAACCTGGATGTCTGAGAACTGCTTGCCTCTTTTCCTGCTAGGGCTAAGCTAGCTGACAAAGTACTAGCTGCTCAGGCCACCGGTTTGGGACAAAAAGCCCAAATTCATAGCAATTTTTATGGAAATTTCAAGAAATCCGTCTTATCCCCACTCAAGGGAAAGTGAGAAACAAAACTGGCACTCACTCAGGCTGGGCGCAGAGCCTTTCCCACAGGGTAGCCTCAGGGAGCAGAGCATAGACAGAGCCCGGTGCCTGCTTATGGCTACACTTCAAAGCAGCACCAGGGAAGGGCGAGTCGTCCTCACTTGGTGTTTCGGTCAACAGAAAACTGAAAACTAGAGTGCCTGCTGGTTGGAAACCAATGCCAGAGCCACAGGGAACCTGAAGAAATACAATGCAAAAGAAAAATGTGGGTATGACTTGGAATCTTGAAAAAGTCCGCTTCTTCATCAAAATGAAGTGGTGCAGGTCCGCTGTGGGAACTAGAGATCACAGGCAGCAGCAGTTTCACCATCATCTATGAGGCTGCTGCCCAAACAAATGCATATTGTGGAGAAATAGCTGATACGTTCTTCAGCCCCCAAAGGGAAAGAAATAAGAGGTATGAAATTAGACATTTTGTTACAAATAACTCACAAAGCTTCTTCAGGCTAGTACAGACAACAAACATATAATTCAACCCAAGAAAATAACAATACCGATAATCACTGCCCTGCTACCACACAGGGGCAAAGGAGAATTTTTAAGCAGGGCTTCGGGGAAGATGATAAGCTAAGTTTGCAGTGACTCCGAAAGCATGGGAGAAAGCATAACATTGTCTGTTACAAAATGGAAAAGAGTGAGTGCTGATGAAAGGTACTCTTGAGGTGTTGTTGGATTTCTTCCTCCTATAGAAGGGAAACCACGAATATGCAAGCCCTCTTGCTTATTTGCAATCTGCTTCACAGGGCTTCACAGGGCTTTTTTTTTTTTTTTTGATTGCTAATAAATTACTTCTCTCTATCTTAATCAGTTTGTCCTGCTTTATTTACGTGTAATTTACCTCCTCTCATTTTGATGTGTCAGTGCTCCTCAGCTGAGCAGGAGCACAGTGCAGGTAACTTCCCAGGACAGAAGATGCCAGGGATACAGAGTCAGAGTTTTCTTCAAGAATAAGCGCTGAGATGCTACCCTGAGTCCTGGAAGAATTCCCTCTTGCCCCAGTTTAATCTGCATTTCAGCTCCAGGCCAGGTATTTTTGGTACCCACAGCAGACCTCTACAGAGCTGAAAACCAGATTAAACTGCAGCAGACAGCTTTCAGGAGCCTAGCTAGTTTTTTAAGGCTTACTGAAGTATCTCTACATTACAATGAAAACTGCACTGTAGATACAGTTTAAGTATAACTCGCTTTATTTACACGTATCCCTGATCTCTGCAAGTAAAAGCCAGAAGGCATGCAAGGCAATTCTTCTTGCAGGAATTTTACCAAAGAGCAAATCCCTATTTCCCGGGGGTCAACTTTGCTTCAGGGACTGATGCAAATCAGCACCTCCGGCAGAGAGCAAACTATTTTGCTGCTCACGCAATTCCCTCTCTCTAAGCTGATTCTGCATAAAACCATCACATAACTTGAAACTCATGGTCTTAAGAACAATAACTTGAAGACTGTGTTTAACATAGCAAGCGTGCAATGCCTACCATAATAATATATTTATTCATGAGCTATCTAATAACTGAGGAAGCATATTTTACCATAATGCTCAGATACAGAAAAACAAACACTCTTTGTAGTTTTGCACTGTTTTGCTTGCTTGAGTATATTGATAGTGCTAATGACCACAGTTTGTGCCTTTTTTTTGCTAATCACAGAAAATCCCTTCTTTGATAATTTTGTGCTGTGACAGAATGATAAGAATTAGGGCCGGGCAGAGAGTTGGCTTCCTCCACAGAGTGACTTTGAACTGCCAAGCCAGAACAGCAGAGAAATGCAGTGTCACTGCCGCCAGCCACAGCCCCAGAGAGCAGGCAATTGGGCTTTGCCAGGGAAACCAGGAGCAGCTAAAACTGGGGAGAAAGTGACAGCAGAGGGTCATAGCCAAAACCCACAGGTGACATCAGTTTGGAGTACCTGTATGTATGCATGCTGCTCAGGCCAACGGGAAAACGTGAGCTGATTGTAGCAATTATACTAAAAATAGAATAAAAAATCCCCACTAGTTGTCTTTCTACCACTGTGTGATAATCTGCCCCTTTTGGAATAAGACTCTTACGTGCATTGATATCTGTCTGTACCATTTTGGGGAGGACAGTGGACAATTTTTGTTCCTCTGAAACCCATGCAAGAATGGGCCAGACATAATATGTCATCATCCCACAAAATTATCACTGGAGGAAACTCTGCCATTTATTATGCATTTAATTTCTACATTGTTAACTATTTTGCAAGAAATTTTGGGCTTTACCTTAACTCCCCAGGGATCAAAGGCCATTTTGCCACTACTCTTAATGGGAGCAAGTCCAAAACCTTTTAAAATGTCCTAACCCACTGGAGCAAGCATTCCCCTCATATAAATGTGCATCGTGCACAGACCTTTGCTTTTGGAGCTGCAGGAGGGAAAGTTTGCATGATCTATTTATACAAGCTGCACTGTAGGAGCAGAGAGACAAGAACGGATTAGACTGGTGTAGACAAACCCCTTCCCAAAGAGTAAGAGAAGTTTTCTTCCATGCTGGCAGCGAATAAGCAGAATTCTCCATTTGCTTTCCCAATAGCCAGGACCACCTGAGGTAAAGGTATATTTCAAATATGCCCCTTGGGAGACTGATGCTGTGTTTTCTGATGGCCTGTCAGCTTGTTACTTTCCCTTGATTTATTTGAGCAGTGGTGTGTGTCTATCTACAGAGTGCATATTTGGAGAAAGTGAGAGCATCTACTCAATTACTACAGATAGACATCCAGGAGCGAGATTTGGCTGCTTGGAGGTACGCTCTCTGTTTACTCCCGAGCATCAGTTTGGATGATGATGTCTCAAAGTCATGGTCCAAAAGAAGTCATAGATGATTCATGTGATTTGCATCTTATTCTTGGTTTCACATGCCAGTACATCTTATTCCATATCTAATTAGCCTTGCAAAATCCCAGTTTGTAAACACTAATTGAAAGTATGCGAGGGTAAGTGTTCATGTAAATCCTCCTCTGCATATTTGGATGTATCAGGTGCTACAGGCAAACAAATCTGACACTGGAAAAATGCCCAGGAAGTTTTGTCCATACAACTTCGAAATTTGAGCCTGTACATGAAAGAAAAAGGGTGTTGTGTTAAAGCTGCTTTAGGATAGGAGTCAGGAAGAGTTACAGACAGGCTGAAAATTGCAGAGAGTAAAGGGAGTAAATTAATAGTAAAACCACAATTTGTAGACCCTATAATTAGCAGTAGTAGCATAATACAGAGATAAATTAAATAAAAATTGTTATTGGAATGGACGGCTCAGGGGACTGATAACAAGATTATATTTTGAGCTTAGTGTTTCCTGCCAGCCAATCACTGATTCTGAAAATGTCAGACTGAAAAACAGCAAAAATCGCTACTCTCTGACGCAAAATTGGTTTACTGGTTCAGTCTCGTGTTTCTCATCCAGTACAGACCCTGTTGTTTGCTGACTCCATGAAGAGGCCAAAGGCTCAGTGGATGGGAAATGAAAACTGCAGGTCCCTGGAGAAACCTTCCTGAACAAGTATGAAATAAACTGCTGAGGATTAAGAGGCAAGTTTTCTTGTTTTCTACATGTACTTAATGTGATTTCAAATATACAGTTGACATTTCTAGTGCTGTCAGTCAGAACTTTTGGACAATTGCTAACAAAGCTAGGGACATAACAAGAACTAATGATTGGGAAGTGGAAAACATAAAAGTGAAACTCATGTTTTTAAACATCAGGTTGATAATTTCTAGCACAAAATACCAGGAACATAAATGGCTGATTCTCCAGCTCTTGCTATCGAGGCATAGAGAAGATACCTTCTGAAAGAAATGTTCATCCAAGTTACTGGCTTTAGATTATCAGCTTTCTACAGGGGTATCTAAATAATACTGATCTGTATTATAAACAACATTTGCCTACTGGCTTAGGCAGACTGTCTTAATTGTGAAAAATGCATGATAGTAAGGAAACTTCAGGTCCTAAAGCACCATATAAGTCAGGAGAGAAAGGGAACATCCTTCAATTACTACTGCATTATGCAAAAATTATTATGCAGAAAATAACTGAAGAACGACCCGTGGCAGTGACTTCTTAAAAGCTTGGGGAGGTGAGATAATTTCACATAAGTTTCTGTTAAGAACCAATCAAAACTCAATTTAGTGTGGCCCTCCTTCTTATCACAACTTCAGTCAGGTTCTTCTGTGGCAGATAAAGTCCTAATATTCTTTCATCAAACATAAAATTATTCTTTGGTGTTAATGTCACGCTACCTTCCACGTCAGCTGGTCTATGCTTTCTGTAAGTTCTGCTCCTCAGCGCTTCTAAGCCTGCCATTTTCTTGGCTGTGCTATGCTTTGGCAATACAGATGATACAGTACCCTTCCTGAAACAGATATGCCTCCAATTCATCAGTCTTGTTATATATGCTTCCAGCAACTTTTACTGTAATAGATATTTCATATTTTCTTTCTCCTACCACTCTCCTTTCTCTATCATTGCCCCTTGCAACCTTTGCCTACAGTTCAGCTCTTTATGGGCCTAACTCTGACACTACTCTACACTGGACAATTTTTCACTAGAAAATTGACTCCTGATTTACAGTGGGGTAAATAAAACATGGCTGCAGGCTTTTTATCTTGAGATTTCCATCTTACGCATTGTTAACACTTAAAAATTCTATTGGGTCATTTCTGCTGATCCATTCAGCTCAGATGAAACACTGCCTCCTCCCTGCAGGCCTCCCACATTAAAAAAAGAAAAATAAAAAAGATGCATTGCCTTATCTTTCTATGATAATACAAGAAGCAGAAGGAGGGGGTTGAGATGCCTTGAGAGCATTAAAAAAGGTGTTTGTCATCCCAAGTGATAGAAAGGACTTAGTCACCATAAAATCTACTAACCATAAACCGCACAAACTTCACACACATTTTGTGTTATTAGTATTACAAAACATTTATATAGTGCCATACATTTCCACAGCCATTTCTTCCAAGCAGATAAAGCACATTCTCTTCCTCAGAGAGTGTGCAATCTAAATAAGTCAAGACAAATATTGTACGTGATAAAAATAGAGGACAAAAGTTCAGGGGGAATTGATGTGTGGAGACAGCTGATAAGGAGAAGAGTGGAAAGGGAAATGATTAAGCATTATGTTTGGGATTCTTTCAAAACTAGGGAGAGGCTGAGCACGCTACAAAGTCTGTGGCAATAAATGCAGTACTGGTAAGACCTCGCTGCATCTGTACTTTGAAATGTATTTTACATGGAAGAAGTGCTGCCCGGCCAAAATGGTTCCTTCTGGTCTCTCCAGATGAATTATACATAAAGTGAGTCTGGATGAATTATACATAAAGTGGGCATTGGCTTGGATGTAATGTTTGTATACGCGACCAATTTGGGATTTCATAAATGAGTCTGATTTTCAAGAGGGACGTACTAAAGCATACCAATACTGCCCTTTTGATGAGGACTCTCAAGCTGGACACCCAAGAGAGAGGTATCTGATACCAAGGAGAAGGTCATAGTTTGCAAGTAGGGTTTCATCGGCTGACAAGAGCTGCTGGCTGCACACATCCAGGAAAGCTGCTGATTGAGGGAAAAGCATAAAGTATTTCAAAAAAGCACTGCTTCAGTTTCCTTGCCCAGAAGACGGGGGGGTGACTGTGGGTCTTCCCACCTCCAGCTCAAGCCAGAGGGTTCCTGCGGCCATAGCGTTTGTAGGGCACCTGGTGCTCATGGGGCACCCAGCCATGGCAGCTGCTTGGAGATGGTCTGAGTGCTGGCATTGGTGCGAGGCTGGTGCAGGGTCCCCTGGGGAAGGCATGCACCTGAACCCTTTTCTGCCTGCCCTGCCAGGCAGCCTGAGCCATGGCAGGAACCTGCTAATTCCTCTGGAAAGAGATGTTGTGCTGTGTGTAACAAGCCACCAAGGGGGCAGGTGCATCTGGGACAGAGCCAGAGCCTGAACTGGGCAGTAGTGTGCTGGCCCCAGCACACAGGAGGTGCTGTCCGGGTCATCCCATGCCTCTGCTGTCAAGCAGCCTTAGTGTAGTGGCCTGTCCTTCACATCTTCCAAAGCCGTCACTGCCACACTTGCCCCACCATTGCAGAGGCAGCTGTTTGCTCTCAAGAAATTCATCACAGGGCTTCACTGCACAAACAAGGTCTTGCTGAGGTCTGATGCTGTGATTTCAAAGGTTGGTTTATTATTAATATTAAGCTTCTTTCTGTGACTTGCTTCAGGCGGCATAAGCAAAAGCACGGCTATTTGGATATTCATCCTCAGGGTACCTACTCAAAGTCATACAGGTTATTCAGAGATTTGGAATAACTACTTAAATATCTCAGATGAAGCAAAATTAATGAACGTTTTTAAAGTATGTAGGTATAGGCCCACCTGTAAGTCTGTGATCCTTATGTCAGTGCATACTTTAAAAAAAGGTTTTGTGGGGCACATAATTTACACTATGGATTGGGAAGCAAAAACAACATAAGCACAGGAGAAAAAGGAAATTTGCAGTCAAGTTGAATATTCAGAAACAAACAGGAAAGAAGGATGTAAACAGCATCAATACATACATAATTCAAGAAACATTGTCTGAAAGTTCTCATTTTACTTTAAAGAGGACTTCTAATTATGAAAGCCACTGGGAGGAGGGGAGGAAAGAGAAGGTCTCAAACAGTAGCATTTGATTAGGTCTGCTTAAGAGATGTAAAGGCTAATATTTAGGTCCAGATTCTCTAAATGCATAATTTTTTGCATATTCTTATTATGCACAAAATACATAACAAGAACTAGCCAGATACTCCAAAATATATCACCTGTCTCCTTCCATAAGCATAGAGGGGTGGGACCTCCACCTTCTTGATGAGCTGAGCCAGTGTCTTATCGTGTGAAGTGCTGATCTGTTCCTAGAAAATGCTGATTACTCTCAGCACACCACTAGAGAAAAGGTGTCAGTAGAAACTCCAGCTAAAGAACAAAATGGTCTCCCCTTAGATTGGAAAGAGTGTTTTCAAAACCACTGGGAAATAGTATTCCTCAAAACAATAGGCATGACAAATGGGAACTAAGAGCTGAGTTTAATCAATTCACCTCCTTTTAAATGACATACCCACGAATGGAAGTTGAAAAAAGAATGAGTCCAGAATGGATTTGTTTCAAAACTGAAGGCACAAATAAATCCCACATTTATTAAATATGTTGTTCTTTTTGGGAGACAAAGTGGCAGCTCAGTGTGGAAATGTAACAATAGCATTTGACAGAGATGCAGTTCATCACCGTTTTCTACTTTGAAGAAAGACTTCCCTCCAACTCAGATTGCATCTCAGCAGTAGATATTAGCGGTCTTTCCAATTTCTAAACCTTTTTGAAATTATTTTCAACAACACAATGTATTCAATTTTTAACTCGACCCTCCAGTTCATGCTTGCTTCTTTACATGTCTAACCATAGCTGAGGGAGAAAATCCTGCACATGATGACTGAATCCACTGCAAACATGGACAAACCATACTGAGGGAAATGTTTTGAGAAGGTATTTACCCAACGGAAATAGACACTACCCACCAAGATACTGAGCTGCTTCCTGGATTTCTAACTCATTAGGCTGGGGTCATTTCAGGGCAGGGACAGTTTCTTCCTTTGTGTTTCCAGAAGAAATATCTCAAGAATGTTCTACTCCTAAATAGGGACTTCTGGTGCTACTACATGCAAAATTACTGAACAGCAATCACACCTGAGCTAGTAGGGATTCTTCTCCATTAATAAGAATGGTCTCAGGACCAGTTTGGGTCTCAGGACTCAGACACTGTTCCCTCTTCTTGCAGATTGAGGTGTTGCCAAAGGGATGCTTGCAACGTGCAGTTGGGTACCGTGTCAGGCATAATCTCTCCATCAGCTGTGGTAAGCATGTCTCCCACAAGAAACTGGGCTTCTGAAAAGGCACACTTTCCTCTCACTTACACACCTACCACCAAACGTGGAGCAGCACAAAACGAAGTCACTTATGGTGCAGGCATTATTTGCAGCTCCAGCAGGTCCCAGCCCCACTGTGCTCATTTTGGAAACTTGTGTACTGGGGGTGTTTTGCTCCTGCGTGCTCCCCAGCAAAGCTGGACCAGGCTGTTAGTGAGATAAAGCCAAATGGGAATTTGTAGCTCCTTTATCTGGGGGACTGGGGATGGGTACAGGGAACGTGTTTACATGTGAACTAGTCACCCTAGGATCAGTTGATATGATTAGAGTGAAATAGGTGTGTAGGGGGTTAAAATTTTGTTTAGATGTGTGTTTTAGCATTAGAAGAATCGTGCTTCCAGAAGGGCATTTGTGGGATGGCAGGCAGTGACCCATCTCTCCGCACTGGGCACTGTGCAAGAGTGATTGGAGAAGACCTTACCCCATGGGAACAAGTACAAGACCAAGGACATCCACATGCATGAAGAGCCCTGATGCGGTGTTTGCATGGCATCAGAGGCAACAGTAAATCACAAAACGGTAAGTCACCTGGTAGGGGAAGGGTTGTCGGTGGCCTCAGTGCTCTTTTGTCCCAACACTGGGCAGTTGGGACACTATGCCAGGCACGCTCTGGCCCATGGGGCTGCTGCAGTCTCAGTCCAGCACACTGCTACGGAGGCAACCACTGCAGACGAACCCCCTAGGAACACCTGAGCCTTCACAGCTGGGAGAAGCTCCTCTGGGGAAGGTGGGACAGATGAGAGGACAGGAGCTGGGCAGTGGATGGGCTGCAAAGAGTGGCAGCAGCCCTACAAGTTCATGGCATCAGAAGAAAAGATATTTCCAAGGAATCCGGAAGGGACTGGGTGGAGTTTGTTGCAAAGCAGGAAAACCATAAAAGTTTTTGGGCTGAGAGTAAGCCTTGATAAAGCACAAGGATACAGGGGATAATTGATTATGTGTCCTTTACCACAATCCATCTTACTCTGAGTTTCTTGATTTAAGATATTCAGTGTCCTCATTTCTAATACAATTTGCTCTGAGACATGTAAAACTCACTGGTATCACTTTAAAGACACCATGCAAGTAAATTTACCTCCTCGTTCTGGCCAAACTGAGATCCTGTCTCAAGCACTCCCTCAGAAACTGGAGACACAGTTCAGATCTGTCTTCACTTTGTGAGGCTTCAGACCTGTTTTTGTTACATCCCTGGTGAGTGCTTTCACCATTACACTATTGAGTTGGGAGCGTTATTTACTTTTTTCATCTGAACTTCTCAAAGTTGCAGAAAATTAATTCAATAACCATGGGCTAAATGGTATAATTAATTTAGGGTCACTGAACAAGAACTTCTGGTTTCAATTCCTGTACTAAGGTGTACTTAGATATTTTATTTAAACCAGCCACTGGATATAATGCAGAAATTTTTTCTCCTAACTAAGACTGTCCCTGCACTACCCCCTGCTTTCAGCAGAGTGTTGCAATCAGTAGGTTGCAGAGTTATGATTTCTTTCTTTGGCCTAAAGCTTGGATCACAAGTCCCTGTGAAGTGTGAAAATTCAAGACCTCTTTTCAGAGTGCACCACTTTGCAGTCCTTCTTTTTGGTGAGAAATAGAAAGCACTATGATCACGTCACAGACCGAACAGTCCCTGTCCTAAAGGACGTAGGATGTAGACTTTCAGAAAGATGTGAAGAACAGAACAGTGAAAAGTGATCTACAGTCTTGCATACAAAATTCAGGGAGTCATAACACCTAGGGGAATAACACACATGGGAGAGGAGATAAATATCCGTGGTTACTGAGCATCTGGTACCGGCAATGACTCTGGGGTTCAATCTCACCAGTCTTCAGCCAGAATGAGCTTCCACCTACAAACTGCCCAGTGGTACAATAGTCACTGTTTCATTTTCTGCCTTGGCAGCAGACGAAGACTTCATGAGAAGCTCACATCACCTTTCCAGGAGGGGACAGTGAGGAGACCTCCTATCTGACTTCACTCCATCAAATCGCTCAGGTTGTCTCCATGCCAAAATGCTGTCCTTGTACTCCTTTACAGGAGATACCTAAAGCAGGCCTTCCGTGACCACTGGCAAAATATTTCTGCAGCAGAATTCCTGTATTTTTCCAACAATGAGCCCTGTAATATTAGAAATCCAGCCAGGCTATTCCTCTCTACTTCCAGTGCAGTGTAGTAACCCAAATGCTTTGTTTACAGTTATTTCTGAGAAAAAATAGTATCTTGTTACCTTTCTGTCAGTGTGGCTGCTGTGGTTCACATTGTTAATTAACCCCTTACATAGCACTGGGGTTTAGCACTTTTCTTGCTAATATTCTCAGCTGTGTTAACCCGGCTCTAACTCACTCTTCTTATTTAAGTATGCTCCAGCAGTGATTGAGCAGTGTGAAAGTGCTGCCTGAAGGCTGACGGGGGGCGGGCCTTTGGGGTGAGGGGGAGGTTTAAAACCAGTCCTGCACCATCGCAATCAGTGACAAACCCTCAGTGCCCAACACGGTCTGCAGCCGTACCCGCTGTTCCCCACTTCTCTTCCTTGTGCCTCTGAAGGATTTAGCTGGGGGTCTCTTACAGTAGATGTTGTAGAGAGCAAAAAGGCTGCACAGCTATGGCTGCATATCGATTGCCCCCCCCTTAACGTTAAACCTTGGCTCATTTTGTGTCTGTACTCTCTCTCTCTCTATCTGCCTTCTTTTTCACACATCTCCCTCGGATTAACACTCCTTTTAGCTAACGCTAGATATTTTTAGAGATGCTCTCACCTGTGTGCATGTTTTCCTGTTGAAGTGAAAGAGAAAGGAGAGGCAATGCAGAGCTGAAGAAAGTCACTGGCCCCACCAAATGACAACAAGACTCTGGAGTCAACTGAAACAAATAGCACATCTTTTACATATGACAGAAGATTCAAACTGCATTCCTGTCAGTTTATATAAGGATTTATATATGGATTTATTTCAGAAGTCAGAAGCAGAAAACATTTATAGACTTATAGAGATGACTGATGACGCTGCAAGCCCTCTCTCCTGGCGTTACTCCATTGTTTGGCTCAGAAAATGCTTTTGACAAAGCAGAACTATAGTCTGCAAGTAACTTTCTTCGTGGGTGACCAACTATATATGGACTAGATTAAAAACCTGGGTAAATAAATTATAGTCATGGTCTTATGAAACACAGGGTCATTGTGAAGCTGACTTCTTGTCGTTAGGTAAAAGCTTCCTTTTGGTAATCAAGTTCTACTCAGACCATTAATGGTTTATAAGCTGGCTGTGCTATGCACAAGTTGTAAAGTCCCTGTTTATACTGCACAGTGCTATCAAGAAAAAATTCACGAATATCTAACGTAAACTTCCCTTTCCTGTAAGCCTAACCAGATCAGACCAAATGCTTTGATGAAGTCTCAAGGGAGAGAAAGCCGTCCAGTTGTCTTTTCTGTTCTGTCCGTTCTGCAAGTCGCTGCTGTAAGTTGGTAGAAGGTCTGTCTGGGAACAGACAGTGACAAACCAAAGCCACCAGTGTCCGCTCACAGAAGCTTGTGCAATTATGATACACCCTTTACTAGACAGATGGGTCCCTCCTTGCAGTTTTTCCACATGCAGGTTGGTCTCTGCATCCTTACATCTCCATGAACCAGACTTCACAGAAACATAATCATGGTTTTTGTGTCATTTGAAAGACTCATTTCTATATGCTGTGAAGACTCCTGTATTTAACATACATGAGGGCTCGATTTTGCATCGGGGCAAAGTACATCCACATACTTATTCCTTACCATAGAACTTCTAAATATCAGAAGGCCATTTTTATTATAACAAACATATGCTCTTTCATTATCCATATGTTGTTGCATATGTTAGTATTTCCCCTTGCCTCCCTCAGCTTTAGTGTGTCCCAATCCAATTAGTCCATGCTCAGTTTGTCTATGTTTTGGAGTATCAGGAAGATCTTATCAGGAGCCAATATTACAGTATCATATGTTAAAATGTTATTTCGTGCTGCTTAAAAAGTCCAAATAAAAATAGATTTTACAATCCACTTCAGGGTCTCCATTTCCGGCTGTATCATGTAAGTGATAAATTATTCACCTTTATTTTATGGAATTTCTTGTAATGTAATTACATGGAAATCTCAAACTGTATTTATAAGTGATAGAGTGATTAAGATTTTAAATATCTCATTTACATGCTGGTGGTAATCTTTTCATGAATATAAGATAAGAAGTTATGGGTTTATGAATTCTGTCTGAATGAACAGTATTCACAGAATTTAAAAAAATAGCTATGTAGCTACTCTTTCTCCCCTGACTTTTTATCTCCAGATGCACAGAAACGATTTTGATTCCAGAGCATGCTCTACATTTAGATAATAACGGAGCGTAAGATAATAATAGAGCACAAGCTCTGGCTGAAGCGTAATTCCAGCTCTTCTCCAGTTCTGGCAGGCACATGATTCTTATACACGAAATTAATGACTGTAGGAGACACAAAGGAAGTTCTCACTGGTACACACTGTTACACTGCTATGACACGCAACTCTTGAACCTTAATTCGTTTTTCAGACATGTTAAATTTAGGTCCCTGCCTTTCAGTATAGTAGATGGCAGCCTGTCCACCTCTTAGCCCATTCTGCAGCATTAGTGTTTCTGCATGCAGTACATGACCATCACCATCGTAGTGTTAGCCATTCAGCATTGTCTTTGCCAGGTTTTAGGATAAAGTCCGCTTTGCAGAAAAGGACCTGAGGTGCCTGGTGGGCACCAAGTTGAGCAGCAGTGTGCCCTTGCTGCAAAGAAGGCTAATGGTATCCTGGGCTGCATTAGGAGGAGTGCTGCCAGCAGGTCAAGAGAGATGATCCTTTCCCTCTGCCCAGCACTGATGAGGCCACATCTGGAGTGCTGGGTCCAGTCCTGGGCTGCCCAGTAGAAGAGGGACACGGACATACTGGAGAGAGTCAGTGGAGGGCCACTAAGTTGATTTAACGAACTGGAGCATCTCTCTTCCCAGTAAGGGCTGAGAGAGCTTGGACTACTCAGTCTGGAGAAGAGAAGTCTCAGGATATGTATATAAATACCTGAAGGGAAGGTG
Source organism: Burhinus bistriatus (assembly GCA_013397275.1). Classification (NCBI taxonomy): domain Eukaryota; kingdom Metazoa; phylum Chordata; class Aves; order Charadriiformes; family Burhinidae; genus Burhinus; species Burhinus bistriatus. Next base: position 423,232 of record VYXH01011581.1, on the reverse strand, counting down.
CAAAGAAGTCAGAGGCAGGCTCTTTTCAGTGGTGTCCAGTGAGGTAATGCACACAAATTGAAACACAGTAGATGCTGCCTGAGCATTAGGGAACACTTTTTCACAGTGAGGGTGACCAATCACTGGCACAGATTGCCCAGGGAAGTTATGGAGTCTCCATCCTTGGAGACACTCAAAAGCCGTCTTGGACACGCTTCTGGGCAATCAGCTTTAGATGGCCCTGCTTGAGCAGGGGGCTGGACCAGATGACCCTTCCAATATCAACTGTTCTGTGTTTCTGTGAATCCAGCAGTGTTTTTAGGCATCCATGAACCGTAGTATTATGGAGGCTGTTAATGGTGTGAATCCAGGATATCTGTTTCTTATTACTTGTTCACTTTGCATTCTGTTTATACTTTCATCTTTAGAGCTCTTACCACTTTTTTCAACCAACCTGTTGACCAGACTTCAGACTGCATTTTAATTTCATCAAAAAGAAAATACTGCAATAGCATCCGAAGGCTTTAATGCAACTTTGTTTCCTCACCAAGACTATGCTAAATTCTGTTTCTCTGAGTAATGCAAGGAATGCCCTGACAATTAATGATTACGCCCTGATGTTTTCTCTTATTTTCCTGAGATATTTGTGTTAGTGCTTCCCTTCCTGGGCCAATACTGCTGCCTTCTCTGGGTGCCTCTGCTCTTCCTACAGCTTCTCTCAAAGACACAAAGACCTTCACAAAATGTACCCAGATAAACACTTCCACCATCAATTGCTCTGCATACACCTTTGATCTGGATGGCAGAGCAGACCTGTCTTTAAAGCAGAGATTGCTGTTATTTTAGTTACCTTCTCCCTATTGGGTTGTCCAACTTCTCTGAAGCGTGGCAAAGTGGTTACATGCCTCCAACTTGATTCAGAGACATCCAAGAGATCTAACCCATCATCTAGCAAAGCCTAGCAAACCACACATACTAGATCAGTTTGTGTTTTACAGTGTTTAATTTTTCTATTACTGTCAAAATGTAATACTGAATTAAAGTTTTTTCTCATCTCCTATTTTCTTCTTTGCTTGACTTATGGATTAGAAGAAAAAATACATAGATATGTTCTGATAGCTACTCCTTCTCAAAGACTTTATAATTCAGAGTGCTATCATGCAAGCGAAGGGTTTCCTAGAAGAAGACTTTATGATGAAATACAGAGACCATCCTGTTAGAAACGAGGGTGCATTTCTGCTCTAGTGAGAGTAATGGCCATCAGGACTGCACATTTCATTTGAAATAAATAGAATAAAAATAGCTAAAACCAGTGAAAGAGTGAAAACCCAGGAATTATTGCAGATTAATTTCAGGGTGAAAATTTCACCCTGCTGCACTGAATCTTGCAACCAATGCAGGAAAACCCAGCACTTTCTTACCATTGCAGATCTCCAAATGTTGATCATATAAGAGATGAGACAATAGATAAGAGATTCTGAGGTCATAGGTTTGCAGTAGCCCTTTGGATGAGACCCACGGGGTGGTTTTTATTTCCTCCCAAGCTCAGATACTGTCATGCACCAATGTGTTGAACGGCCACACGGTGCCGGGGCTGGGCTGCACCCAGGCACGGGGCTAGCTGGCCCCATGGCTCGGTCCCCACTGGGGGCTTGGCCCCGACCTTACCAGCTCCCCGGCCCGGCTCCCTGCAGCATCCCCCACCCCACCAGAAACTGCTCAGTGGGTGCATTCAGCACCCTGACAGATTCTCCCATTTTTAAGATCTTTAGCTCCACCTCTGTTAAGATTTGAATTAGAGCAATAGTCAGTTTTACAATCAGCATTTCTTTTATTTGTCAAGACTCTGAAAGATTGCTGGTTTTCAGGCACAAAGAAATCTTGGCCGGGATGATTATAGTAGAGTCAATTACTTGTTTTGGGGTAGGTGTTGCTATCATATAAATAATAAATTGCTCATCCTCTTTTCTCTTCAGCACCCTTTCTTATTGGAAAATCATTATAGTCCTGATGATGCATTTTGGGAAGACCATATCTCCTTGATAAATGTTGCAGTAGTTGTATGGTGCCCCTGAGATGTCATGTTTCCAGGGAGGGATAAGGTCAGTGAGCCTCCCAGCAGTACTGCCCAGCACCACCAGGTGCCAGCTCTTGTTTCCACACAGACCTTCCTCTTGCTTCCCCATCCTCACATTTCTATCACAAGTGGAGCTGAATTCACCCTTGAAAAATTAGTTTACCATTTGTCATGCAACAAGCTTACAACAATTACATAAATCAGCACCGACCACAAAGCGACCTGGGCAGTTGCTTGCAGGAAAGGGAAATCCATTATTATCATTAATGGCAAAAGGTTTTTTATCTCATTATTTTAAATGGAATTCAAAGTAAGGAAAGTTGATAACAGAATATGGTCTTTCATTTCATCACTGTTTCTGAGCAAGCATTTTCTCGCGCTTTCTTACCCAAGACATTTGGCTGTTTTCTGCTTGCAAATTATTCATCAACAAGCTTTGGTCTTAAAATATGGTGGTTTTGTTGTTCCAGAGCAGTTTTACAAACAGATTTCAGTCTCTTGAGTTCTTAATTTAGGATATTTGCTATTCACTTTTCATCCAGAGCCCACCGTAATTTCAATTCCCTGACCAGAGTAGAAATTCATCCTGTCAGCCAACTTCCTATAAAATAAACATATGTGCTACTTATTTTTTCATCTTCTTCTGCTTCCCTTTCATATTTTCTTATCTCGTTTCATTTTCAGCAGCTTTTGCCCCTACCTCTTTTTTTAAGTGCATCTTTTGCTGTTTTCTTTCGCCTTGCTCCTTTATCATTCCATCCTCCCCCAGTCTCCCATCCAGCATTTTCTTGAGTCTCACACAAGTTTAGAAAAATGTGTTTTCTACAAGTTTTCAAACAAGTTTTCCAAACTTGTATGAGACTGTTTTCAGAGGAGAGAGCGTTTCCCAAGTCAAGCGCCTTTTCTCCGGAGACTGCCACAAGAGCAAAGTTACTAAGGAAATCCAGAGGCACCAATTTATAGTTTCAGACCCAGCAGTCCTGCATACAAATGTGCATTATTTTAAAGAATGTAACAAACCTTTATCAGCTGCTGAAATCTGAGGATATATATTTATTTGTTGCCTACGGCCATCTAAATGTGTTTAATACATGAAAATTCTCATAATAGGAAGGGCTCACTTGAACATATTATTAAGAAAAATACTTCGGCAGTTTTCTGAAAATTGCCGTCTCATTGATGGGAGTTTGTCAGAGAGCCTCAGAAAACCCTGGCATGTTCTGGTGAACAGTCCTTTCCATCCGTCCAGCTAATGTATCTGAAGTCAATAATGAGTAACACTGCATGAGTTGCAAGCAATAATTTATTAAAGCATATATGTCATGGGAAAAGCAAGCAATGATCAGCCTTACTTTCTGATCAATTAATAGCACTCAGACAAGCAGAACTCAAATTATTTTGAAACCCCAAATGAACTGATCTAGTCATTAGGAAGTCTGTGATGCTGTTTCATGCAAGCAGCTGTTCATTTTATCATATTTACATTTACAAATGACTGTTATCATCCTGCAACCTTAGCTTTATGGCTCTTTGGAAACTACCCAAGGTTTGATTTTTAAGGACTCTATATGCAGTTTAGTCTACTTCAAGAGAGAATATTGAAAATTTTGAATGAATTGAAATTGTTGTAGGAAATGTTTTAACAGCTATTTGCAAGTAATAAAAATACGACGTAAGGTCCCACAGACAGTCCTTTCCCAGCCATGGACTTTCTAATCAGGGAGTTCGGTCCAACATGGCAGGCAAACCTCTGTGATTAGGAAATGTCTGACAGCTGCTCCCATTTAAACAGTCTCGGATCCATATCTCAAAATGCCCTGTAGAAACCAGTCCCCAAGGCCAAATAACCTTTCACTGTATGCGTTTCCATTGTCTTCATGCTGTCATTATTTGTTTAACCCTTAGTGCTCTGCTCCCCTCCGTGCTTTCCCAGGAGCCTGAGTAACCCTGTGGGTTCCAGTCATCATCAGATGGCAATCATTGTGGATGACAGGAGACAACACAGGATTTGACTTCCCAGAAGAATGGGAGCAGAGTTTTTGGGACGGGAGGTGTCAGAAGTGGGAAGGAGATAAAGTATGAAAAACAACCTTTGTGCTTACTACAGCAGCACCTGAAAGTTCCCTGCAAAATGGGATCATGCCGTGCAGCTGTCCAGTGCCACCAGTGTCCTGCTCTAGCGAGCGTCCAGCTGAAGAAGCCCAGACCAGTTCTGAGTGTGCCAGCGAAGTACAGGATGAGGCAAATGCTACTGTCCTTCCAGGACTGCTTCTCTTCCTCTTGTTCTGATTTTTATCATTACTATTGCTATTATTTTAAGAACAGTAACTGGAAGGGAAGAAGGAAAGTGAAAGGAAAGGGCAGGTGGAAAGGGAGATAAAAAACAATTCAAGTGAAGAGGGAAAGAGGAGAGCCAGGGCAGAGGGAAGAGCCTGCTGAAACTCTACGTATTGCCTTCCCCTTTGGTGAAATTTAACTTTCAGGGACTCCTGGATCGTTTCTTTCCTTTCCTACATGCAGATGGCTTTTCAAGATGGATTGCTTGGCATTCACTGTTTTTTCTCCCCAGACTCTTCATTTGGCAGCGCATGCTGCAGCTACTAATGCGCATAGCCCAGGAAGAGCAATTCAGCTGCAGAAAAGTAGCTTCTAACTCTACGATATTGTAGAAAGCCCCAAACTTTGGGGAAAGAAACCACACTGCCTGGTGTGTGCTCTGTCATCCCTTAGTGATGGGGGGATCTCAAGTTAAGCTAGAGGCAACGGCAATGGCAGGAGGGACTTCATCTGGGCTGCCATGTAACTAACAGCAAGGCACAAGCCAGTGCACTTGTTTTACGAGATACATTTTCATCCTTCAGGATGAAAAGACATCGTTTTTCTCTAGCTAGGCAGCTAAAGCATGCCTGCTCACACATGCTCTACTATAGATGAGGTTAATTCAATATTATCTTTGTTTTGTATGTGTGAAGCATTGGCTACTGAAGAGACAAAAAGGTTTGCTGGGCTGGTGTTACCTTTTGCTGAAATGCTGGGTAGAGCTGCACTTGGTTAAAAGAGACAGAAATGAGACAGAAATTATCTACCCGAGGGAAGAAGTCCATCTGTCTGAGCCTGGGGAGAAATTCAGTTTTTAATATGGGTCTTTCCTATTCCCATTTGGATAGTATAATGTTTCCATAGTCACTGGCTGGCTGTGATTTCTAAAGCACTGCTCGCTGCAGGGATCCTCATTCCCTCGTTCCCTTATTTCCAGTTTTCTTGCTTACCCTTTGTATGAGGGGATTTAATTGCAGAAACTTATTGAACAAACCTGTGTTTCCATCCTCCCCATGCCCTGATACGAGGCGCTGCAGCTCTTCCGAACAACTCTGCTCCTGCATGTCACCTCCTCAGCTTCTGCCCACACAGGACCGCGCAGTAATTTTGCCTTGCACTTCTATAGGTGATCTTTTGGTTTCATTTCCCTTAACACTTTTTATACAACATGGAGTTATGCCAAGATCAAAATGCACAAAACAGCTGGTTCCTGTTGCTTATATGCCTCATAGCAAAACACGTCTCTAACAGGGACCCAAGCTGCATGGGCAGTGCACGTCTGAGACATACATGTAAAAACTTCTTTTAATCTTTCTCTTCTCCAGTTATGCAATTAAGAGCAGAAAGTGTGTTGACAAGATGTCCATTCTTGCTGCCAGGATAAAAGGTTTTAAAGTCTGAGTGGTGCATGTATTGCTCTGGATATGGCCTCTGTATACTGTAGCGTTACTGCCCCTAAGTCTTTATTTACTTCCTCAGCCATTCAGAGCTGGCAGCGGTTTTGTAGAAAGTTAGTAACTATTATGTTGGTTGTTAAATACCAGCAATATGCTTAATACTATGCTGGACACCTGAGCTGCAGCCCTCCAAGGCAAAATCCTCCTCCGAGGAGCACTGCTCTTGAGGCTCTGCACTGCCGAGCTCACCTGGGGCTGGGTTCACCCCAAGCACAAACCCTGGCACCCAGCAGCTTCCCACTCCCCCTACAACTGGCTCAGGCTGAAGTTCAAGCCATGTTGGTTACCAAGTTCTACCTAAGTAAAGGACCAAGGAGAGAGGCGGGTCACCTGGGTAGCTCGCAGGAAGAGCAGGGCTGGAGAGGACCCCGCACTGCTCTCCCCTCTACCCAGGTGAGGGACCTATGGATGGTCCAGCTCGCTGCCACCCACAGCCTGTGCCAAACCTCAGCAGAAACCTTGGTTTCACACAGAGACAAGTAAAAAGAGAAGAGAGAGCTAGGGACAACCAAGAGGCGACTCCAAAAGGGTTTGTTTTGTTTGTGTACAACCCTGAGGCAGCTTTGGCCAGTCTGTTCACAGGGTTAGGCCAGAAAAGTGCCTGGATTAAAAACCTGGCTCCTAGTGCAATGGCTAGCAGAAGACTTCCTGACTTAAGTGCTAAAATGCCAGCACAGACACAAGTATATTGACAACAAACTGTGACAGAGTGCCAGCTTGGCCTCAGTTTTGAGACCTACACCTTGCTCTTATCAAGCCAAAGCCACAAAAAAGCCATCATTCATTAGAACAGCATTTAAAAGACTCTGCATTTTCAACAGAGAAAACTTGAAGGGTTTTATATAATCTTGCAAAGGAAAAAGGTTTGGGGCAGGACAGTGTGAGAAATAAAACTCTTTCTGGGTCCTTTCATGTGTGTGTTATGTGTTGGTCATGCAAGAAGAGCCTGTCTCACAGAGCCCACATCTTACTACCTTCTTCACCTCCAAACAGGCTAAAGGCCATTTTAAAGGTTGCATTGCCCTGTGTCTTTAATAAAAGGGAATTATCCTCTCAGGCTGCAGGTTCTCCAGGCAAGCAATAATACATCTTCCTTGGAAACAAGGGCCGTCACGCTACAGTGTTGCTGAAATGGCATTTTCCACCCACACAAAAAGACCCATGTGGGAGAGACTTGGCCCCCAAAGCTATAATCTAGAAAATGTACTGTCCTTCCAGGGTTTGATGAAAGAGATGCAAGGACAGATTTGCCTGGACAAATGCTAAGCAATGAGCTGAGGGGGAAAAGTTCGGACATACATGCGCCTACGTTTTTTTGAGAACCACCACCATTGCCCATTTCCACTTTCAGCTCATGCATCATTCACTCAGCATTCACTTTGCTACATTCACATGATGCACTACTGTAATATCACACAATTGGAAAAGTTTTGAACCTTGCCAGAAGAAAGTAATAAAAAAGGTATTATTTTTCAGCTGCTTACTTGGGTTAGCTGATCATTTTTGCTCACAAATTCTGCTGGGTCTGGACCTCCTGTGCGATCATGTATAACCATGGCTAGAGAGTGAGCTGAAGAAGGAAAAAGTCCTAGAAATTAGCTGCTTCCCAAATCAGTCTCTGATTTGTATCAAAGGAGACATTTGCTGTTTCTAGTAATTCATTAACTCTCTATTGTTTCACAGTGCATACAGCATAATCTTTGTAAAATGTTTTCCCATTAAATCCCTTGCTGCTATTTGTGGTTCTGTTGCTATTCAAAGGGTTTTTCAAGGCTCTGGCTCACATCTCTATGTACCTCTTCTTATAATGGCCAGCACTAGGGGAATCAAAGACTCCATTATATCAATAGATGGTACCTGTCACTTTGTAACATGCTTTTTATGGCAGGATATTTATTTTTCAAAGATGTATTCCTCCTGCTGTAATCCTACATGTTCCTCCTTTACACTTGCAACGTGCCAGGCTTTAAAGCAAAGGACAAAGCAGCTGAAAATAGGAGTCTTTCCACCCACCCAGCCCATTTCTTTTCAGATAGTGAGAAATTAAAACACAGGGCTTTGTGGATGAATTGCTGTCAGAGTCATTTGATAACTAGGATCCCAGTAGAAGCTTTTATAACAACATTAATAAAGATGCACTAGCACTAAGATCCCTGTGTGCTGCATAACAATAACACCATTTAGAATTACTGCCTTCAGATAATAAATCACACTTTTTTTAGGAGACAAAAAATTATTAAATCTGTCTCCCCTCCCCACCTCCCCAGGACTCAATACTGGGAAGCTTTTTAAAAAAAGCTACTCAGAAACACAATCCTGCTGCATCTCTGTCTGCCTGATGGCTGCACCTCCCGTGTCCTGCAGTGTAGTTATACACTTAGAAGAGGAAAAAACCCACCCCTCTGTACTTTGACATCTGCTTTCTGCTTCATTAAACAGTGGGGCAGGTTTTGTTAGCCACCAGCAGTGGTGCGGGCCGGGGCTGGAGGGAGGAGTGCCTCCCAGCCTGGCTTGGGGGAGCCAGAGCCAGAAGACGCAGCATCTTTTCTCCTAAACCTAAAGGACACGCAGAAGAAGGGGTGTCTGGAGCACAGTGCAACAAAATCATCACTGCACCCCCAAGACACGAGAAGCCAAACATGAATTATGGCAGTCCTGAGGTGACTCTGCCTTGCAGAGGCAAGGCCAGGTGTGTGCAGTGCATGGGGAGCTCTGACTGCCCCCTCCCTCCTCCACAGAATCCCTGAGCTGCTGCAGCTGAGTATTGGGCTAACCAACCTTTGAGGTTGCCAAAGGAGCTGACTCTGGCCTGGGGAGGAGGAGTTCCCAGGTCTGAATCTCACACCTAGCTCCAGGACAATCTTATTGGGCTTGTTCTGGGTTGTCTGATACATCAGGATGCTTTGCACAGCACATGCTCCACAGAAAGCATGCTTGCTACCTGCGGCATGGGGACACAGCAGAGGACAGAGGGGCCAGACTAATGTGGCACAGGAGCAGGCACGATGGGCACTTGTCTCAGAAAGATAAACAGCAGCTGGGCTGTGAATAAATGAGATGCAGCCAATTTTTTTTCTCCCCCAATTCCCACAGCAAGCACAGTTCTAATGAAAGAAGACCAGGATGGCTGAGTTTTAAGCAATTATAACAGTCTGGACCTGGTGTTACAGACCAGCAGCATTGGCTCTTCTGGGATATGAGACTCTTTATCTATTCCTAGCTTTAAGCAGTGCCAGTCAGAGGAATATAAGACTGGAAAGGAGCTTCTGAGCCTTTAATACCAGTCACTTGCCAAATACACTGGTCATAGTATTTAATGAACTGACTAAACTTGTTTTAACGATGACCAGGTTTTACAACACCACTATCTTATTCCAGATCCTCAGTACACTGATAATGAAAAATAGTTTATGAAATCCTGCCTAAATGTATTCCCAGTTGCTTCTATAAGAATGATATTCTTTGGCTTAAATGACTTTTCTTCTGTTTCTTCAGAACTTAGTGTCACGATGTGTTTGCAGGGAACAATCACATCTCTTTTCAGCTTTGGAAAGACTAAGTGAGCCAAGCCACTGCCTTTCCGTCCCACATCCATCCCACCGGCTGTGCTCTGTAGCTCCTCCATCTTTCATGCACGGGTGTGCCGTCACCGTGCACAATGCTCCAGACAAGGTCTCAGCACAGTCTTCTACAAAACCGCCTGAATGCTACTTTCACTCTGCTGGAAACATGTCATCAGGGATATCCTCAGCCTGGCTTTGCCTTTCATGGTTGGATCACACTGATGACAATATTCATTCTGACTGACTCAGTGACCCAATGCTTTCTCCCCATTTCCATTTCCAGATGATAAGTTCCCAGTTTTTAGTGCAAATTCTCCACATTAGTCTTTAAATTATCTTGCCCTTCATCCTGCTTAAGTTTTTCGCATTGTCTACCTCTTTGGGATAGTAGTTTTTTCTGCCTGATATCTTCATCTTCTGCCATATTGCCAATGCCTCCCATCTTCATGTCACCAGCAAATTTCAAAAGCACCCTTTTATTAATAGCTTTAAGGATCATACACAAAACTCTATCCCAACTTAATATTTCTATAGTACATTGTGGTTTTCCACGTTAGTTGATAATTTACTTAATTAAATATTTCCTAATTTTTTATGACAAATGTAGATACTTTATTGTGTTTTTTTGAAGAGTGAGGATTGCTTTATATCTGAGGCTAATTTATATTTAGGTCAATACAGCTGTTGTTTAGCCTCCTTGTTTTCATCAGTATTAGCACTTTTCTTCTCTGTACTGTCCATGCTCTCATCTTCTGTACTTCCGTTACAGATGGTCATATTGTTGTTTATTTGATTTTTCCCTTTTTTTATATTAGATCTCCAGGCATGGAGGTTAAAGAAGTCTCTTCCATCCTTCTCCCTTCATTTCCAAGTTAAAATTCTTATCATGGTTTACATCAGCTTCAACCCAAGAGGAATAGTCCCCCAGCAGAAAGACAGACAGCTTTCTAATTTTGCAGTGATACACAGAATCAACCACTCAACATATTTGTGTGAGTGAAAGACATGAAAATGCACCCAAGTGGTGCATTTTTTCATTCAGGGCACATATCCTAGGAAGACTCAGAAATCTGCACCATTTCCCTGTGTACCGCTGTAAACATGACCACAATACAGTGTTTCATTTGCCTATGGATTCAAGGGGCTCTCAGTCCTGAGGAGGCTTTTATGCAATAGCATAAGAGGGAGTTTGTGGGGACGCAACAAGAGAGGAGCAGTGTTTATAATACTTCTACAATCAAAAAAAGCCTTTGGATTTTCAAGGTAGAGGAGTAAGACCCCTGTGAAACTCTGGGGTTGCCCATCTGTCAGTTGTGGGGCTGGCGCAGGCTGCCAGCACCAGCTGAAATGGGGGCAAAGAGAGGGGAGCCAGTCTTGGGTGACGGCATCGAGTCCTGCACACCTGCACATGCCCAGGACCAAGAGGTCCTGGCCAGACCTCAGGGGTGGAAGCAAAGTAGCACCTGTGACTCTGTTATTTGCCATGAGTAGCTGTCATGCTATCCCATCACTGCAGCTATTAAGAAAAGAGAAAGACCCAAAAGCCCCTCATGCTGTGTCACAGGCACAACTGCGGTTTGTTTGTATATACAGCCACTGTTACTCTTCAGCTGACAAATTTGATTTGTGGCCCTTAATATCTTCAAAGTAATGCTCTTGCTAATTGTAGTCATGCTATTGATTTTCATAGAGGCATTTTACTCCATATGAATCCATTGCTTTTAAGCCAATTAATCATGCATCGCTAACTTAACTGCAATGGCGGTTTTAATGTGAATATTCAAGTAGTGCTTCACTTCAGGGTTTGTCAACAGCTACCATCTGAAGACAATTTCAAAGCCTTAAGAAACTGCTTAATATAGTTATTGGATGCTCACCAGTTCATAACACCCTGCCCCAGCTGCCTCATATATTTTATGCAGAACAAAATCTTCTAATTAAGTAGATGAAAGAAAAGAATTAACATACCACCTAGGGGACTGAACATACATGATTATTAAGCATTATAAAAAAATGAAAAAGGCATGCTCAGCTCAGAAAAGGGATTAAAAATGAGCTAACTGGGGGAGCAAACCTTCATTACACTGCAACAGGGAAATGAAAGAGAGTTTAGGCAGACCTATTGCTGTGATGGGCACTGCAGGAGCGTGCTGGAAGAGAGGTGTAAGATTTTTGAAGCAACTGTGTGTGCTCTTCAAGTTCCTCAGTCCATTTTCATTTCCCTTTTTGGGACACCAGTGGGGAGGTTTTCTCCAAGAGGCCCCACACACCTTGCTATGGAGGCACTGGTCCTCCCCACCCGGCGGGCACCAAGACCCCCACATCCCACCTCCACTTCTAGCTGCTGCTGTCCCCGTTACGAACGAAGGCCTTGATTTTCAGTCCAGGTCCAACAGGGACACAGGGCAAAGATGCATTCCCCTGGCCTTCCAAGAAGAGTCTCAGCAGCCCTCCTATCCTGCTCTGTGCCTAAAGACTTCTACTGCTTCAGCAGCAATGGTTGTTACTGCATCAGTGGTAGTCAAGTCAACCACACCATCACGGGTAGTCAAGTCAACCGCACCATCACGTCAACCCACGTCCTTCTCCCAGGCCATATGTCTGGGAAGCAGAGGAATGATGGACAGAGCCAAAGCCAGAGCATTGATTACATCCAACCACCCCAACCATAGGCACAATTATAAAAGAGCTAGCTGGCAGCTTCGGGATGGGGACCATGGGAAAGAGATATTTTCATTCCAGGTTTAACATGACAAACTTAATAACAGAAATGACAGAACTACTGTGGTTGTCCATCCCATCTTCCGTTACCTCCAGCCTTCCTTGCCTGCCTGCAGAAAGAGTTACCTTTACCAGGACTTTTTCCAGCTTCTTCTGAAACAAATGTAAGTCTTTGACCACATCAAGAGAGTTGTTTGTTCTTTAATGGGAGTCACATTAGGGATAGCTCTTGCATACAGTGACTGGAACTCAAACACAGCGAGGGAAGTAGCTGCCACCTCAGTATCAGTAGAAACAGAGAGCTAGTCCATGCTAGACCGGGTTCATATGGTCACAGGTCTGAGACTGGAGATCTTAAACAAACTTAAGGAAAAGAGGACAAGACTAGGGTGTGCAGTTCAGAGCATATGAGGCTGACTTGATTCATATATGCAGCCTTGGAGTAATTTTTGAAGAAAAACTAATTAAGCATGTGAAGATGGATGGAAGATTAATGCAACATACCTGTCAAATGAGCCCAGCATCTTTTTTGGAAACCATAATTGATATTTTTAACTATTCTTATTATGCATTACTAAGACCAAAACCTCATTTATCTAGACATCTGTGAAACACCTGCTATACAGCCACACAGGAAATTATTTTGTTTTGAGAAGAATGAGTACAAGCCGTGTAGTATGAGTAAGGATGCTTGAAGTGAAAATGTCAACAGGATGGGCTGGAAGGGGTGCTACAAGGCTGGAAGTGATGGTACAAGGATGGAAGAAGATGATGAGCGAAGTTTTTCAAGGACTGGGTCTGTTTAATATTAGGTATATTAATAGTGCAAGAAGTGGATGAGTGGTAACAAAATTTGCCAAGTACACCATCCTCAGTATGGGGGAGACTGGCTGTCACTCAGGGAGAGATGGTCCTGAGGACAGGAGCAATCCCAAAGGAGTACCATAACGCAAAAGACCATGCACTTCAGCAATAACAATAAAAATGTGCACTGCAATCTAGGAGTTCCTCAGCTGGCAACAAACACTAGAAATCATGTGTGGATATATGAGTGTGTGTGTACATGTGTGCTTATGTAAATATATATGCTTGTACATATACACAAGCATTTGTGTGTGTATTTGCAGATGTCTCCAAGCCTTGCAGCCATGACAAAGACCAAGTCAAACGTTGTGGTGACAAAAAACAGACTGTCATTGGGGTTTCATACAGTCCCAGTCACTTATGTACAAGAAAGTTGAATTTTAACTGGACTAGACACAGGAGAGAAGTTTTAGGATGAGCAGAGCTATTTGCTGTATTTAGTAGAGAGGACTAGGACAGCTTGGTTTGCTCAGCTGAGCAGGACTCTCGGAAGGAGACAGATCCTCTACATCAGAGGGGTAAACTCTAGGAACGGAAAACCTATTTCAGATAAAATACAATAATGGCAGAACAAAAAAATGGCATAAACCAGTCAGGAAAAAAACTGACACTGGAAACCAGAAGGTGGTTTCTGAATGCTGGAGGCAGCAAAAGTCACAACAAGAGGCCAAGGCAGTCTCAGACCAGATTTGTGACCCTGTGAGCTGTGAGACCAGAAGATGCAAAAATCCTTTCTGGACTTGTACACATAGGAGAGTCAGAGGCTCAGCAGCCCAGCGCAGATGATTTAGTGGTGAGACAGCTGTAGCTTGTGATGTTTGGGTACAGGGTGCTTTGTTCTCTGATGACACCAAGACCAACTCCAAGTGACCCCAATTCCATTGCAAACATCTCATGCAGCTTTATTATTCATAAATCAGTTAACATATTAAAATACATTACAGGAAGAAATCCTTTGCCTAAGGCCTTTAATAAAGCTTTAAAATGTGCTCTCTCTGTTTTTGTTGCTTCTCATTTGAAATATATAAATAAATAATCAGTACATCAATTATTTCTATCTATTTTATAGTAAAAATGTAAAATGTCTCTGGCAAGTACCCTTGTTTATTAATTTCTGTTTTATGTCTAAAAGAGAATTAGATCATTAATAGCAATTATACTTATTATTTAACAATTATATTGAAGAAAAATCTTGAGACCTCCACAGCAAACATTACACAAAAAAATACGGAGAGATAAAGGAAGCACTCTGCCACAAGGGACATTAAAGCCTTCCTCAACATAAATAGTAAGAAATAAATAGGGTAACATACCCAATTCTCTATCTATGTGGATAATAATACAACATCCCTGTTGTATTTGAGGCACACTGAGTCCATAAACTTGTGGCTATGAGACATAAATGCTACACACTTACATCCACTATTGTTCATAGTGTTTATCCTGAAAATGGAAGCTCTTCCTTCAGACCACCTTTCTTGGACAGAAAGAAATAAGAGGCACATTTGCACAGGAACAACTAAGAACCATCCATCAACATTGATTGGGTTTAACATCATTCTTCTGCAGTAAATATGACTGACCTAATTCTGTTGGCAATTATTATTTATTATAATTTATTGTAAACCTAGAACTATTTCGGCAGGATTGGTGAAGCTATCCCAGGTTTACCTCCAAGAATGAGAATAGAACCAGAACCACTATTTACAATAGAAAATAATTAAATTAAGCCTGTTTCCATCATATAAGTTATCCATGAATGGATTTAAAGGTCATTGTTCTACCTTTACTCAATATTTTCCAGTGACTTCAGTAGACCTGTTTCAGCCCAAGGAATTCTGACAGACAAAGGGTGAGGATTCACCTCTTTCACAGGGGTGACTAGATATACAACAAAGACAGTATTCTTCTGCAGGCACAGGAGATAATAGCACCTTTTAAATGCAGAAGGAGGGTCTACAAAGTTCTTATGCCAACAGAAGCCTAAGCACACCCTTGCACAACTATTTAACTCTTTCTTCTTAAATGAACATATCCTTTTTTATGTACAAATTCACAGAAAGCCTATTAAAAGGTTTTTACAAGAGGAAATTCTTTTCACTTGAATGAGTAACCACAGTTTTATATATATATTTATATATTTGGATATTTATATATTCATATATTTATTCAGTATTTTCTCAGCCTGGGTAGAGATGCTGGCTCAATGGAGTCAATGTTTCCTGAGAGGTAACTTCTGGCTCCTTTACAACTAATAACAATGATATGCTCTGAAGTGTTATTACAATTACAGCACTGAAGACATGTCATGATAACAAAAGTTAAGATTTTTGTATATATTTATGAAATGTTACTTATCTCTCTGGGTAGTAACATATCCTCAGGTAGAGAAGAAAATGTCTCCGATGCATTAATATTGGTAGTATTATTTACGTCTTAGAATTACGAATGCAGGATGCTAAAAAAATCTTAAGTATTAAGAAGTGATATGTTGCTTCAAAGATAATCCTCCAGGGATAAATCCCAAATGTCAGCCTTAAAAAACTTCACATAGTGCATAAACATAAGAGCGGGAGGCTGCAGGGAGCAAGGTAAAGAAGTTGCATTGCAGCTTTGCAAATACAACTCTCATCTAAACTTTTGTTGATTTATTTGGACTTTGCATTTTGCATCTTTCAAAGGGGGAAGAAGTTGACATGAGGTTCAGTTCCGCCTGGTTCAGTCTATGAAGTGGGAGATGTGAGTGCAAGGGAAATATGAGAAGAGACTCAAAGGAGGTTGTTTTCCGTTCTTACTTTGTCTTTTTTTTTTTTTTTTTCATTTTTCTTTTTCCCCCCCTAAAGGACAATTCAGCACTGTTTGAGCTGGAGAACACTAAAACCCTACAGCCATAAGGATCTTCTCACATCTGAAAATATCGCTATTGCTATCAATTTTTCTCTACATTTCCCTCTTGTACTGTGGTTCAAGCTTTGCTGCAGAGCCTCCAGAGAGAAGCACCACAGCTGTCTAAATTCAGAGCACTTAAACTTTTTCAGGAAAAAAAAAAAAAAAGAGTTTTCCGTCTTCTGGTCAAACGCAAATGGCTGCAAACTGGGCCAGAAGCAGACAGGCAGACATCCTGCTCAGCTTCCCCTGGTGAGGAAGCACGCCAGGGAAACGAGGATTACCAGCTCATGAACCTTCAGCGCTCAGAAACAAGGGCAGTGCCAGCTGTGAGCTTGCCCAGCTCACACAGGCACAGGCAGCAATGGAAACGCAGGAACACATCCCCAGCTGAGGTCCCCCACAGCCCCCTCAGCTAAGTGGCTTTATGGGATCCCCAAAACTGCCTGGGAGGGTGATTGCCCAAAGCTGGTAGCACTAACAAGGAAGATGACAAGCGTGATTAAACATAATCAGAGAATGACAAAGAGACCGGGGTGGGGGGGAGGTGCCTTGGGGCAGGAGGAGGAGCAGTGACCCCACTGGGGCACTGCCAGGCATAGGGGGTGTTGGGGTAGCTGCCCCCCAGCCAGGGACCCACAGCATGGGGGTGGTATGGGGGACACACACCCCTCCTCAGGGTGCCATGTGGGGCCATGTGGGGCACCTGTCCACAGCGGTGCCTTAGCAGGGTGCCTTAACAGCAGCATGGGTACGTGCACCACAGGAGCACTCACGTTTCCACAGGAGGGTCTGCGCGTGGGGCACCTGCATCCACACATAGGGCATGGGGTGTGTAATCCACACTGTCTGGGAGGGGGGGGCTTAAATCTTGGGGCTATAAAGGTGTGCTTAGAAATCTGCAGGCATTTATTAACATTTTGCAAGTGTCTAGTACTGCAGTTTATCTGACGTGTTCCTGATTTCAGTCCTGAACACAGAGTTCACTGATTGCAGGTTAACCATGCACTGCTAATAAATCAATAAATTGCTTTAATCTCAATTTGATTTAAATGATGTGAGCTGATCAGTTTTACCTTGCAGTGGGGCTGCACATGCCAGCGATGCTGTATGAAGCCAGGACTGTGTTCTCCATAGTGGCAGTAGTAATAATGACATGGGGACATTATCTTCCACGAGCAATTTTAGCACCTAACGTACCTTCCAATGTTCTCCTGATGGTGATCACCAGAAAAGAGCTATGCACCATGCTCTTTGTATCAAGATCTGGGGTAATTCTTTCATAGCTCTAGTTTCAAAGAGACATTTTGTCCCTCTTTCCAGTTGCCTGTAATGGTCGTGCAGTATTGGATTATTTCAGATAAAAGTTTCAGTGGTGAGTAAATGAACTTGTGATTCTTAATGACAGCTCTGAGAGCTCGTGTCTTTGCTACTGCCATTGTGTTGCTGGACCATGACTGAAGAAACAACCACAATTTGATCAGTTAGAGAAATGCAGTGAAATGCAGAGTAACACTGACTGCGTGCATCTTGAAAAGGCAGCTAAAATAGACGCAAACCAACCTTCACTCTCTGCTGACTGCTGGACAGTTAAAATTCAGATCCAAATCAGGGCATCTTCTAGATCATGAAAAAATAATTTTCATACTAAAAAGTATGAAAGAACACTGGCCCATTCCTATTATGCAGCATTATACATCGCTGATGCTGACATGCTCCTGGGTAAATGTCAGCGTAAGCTTTGCATTGTGGATATATTTCAATGATGTGCTTGAGTATATTATGCAGGGATTTTAGGACAAAGACTACAAAAGAATTTCAGGTCTCAGAATGTCTGGGCAAGTTTCATAAAAAGAACCCAAATCCCAGCAGTTGGTGATAAAAATCTCCATTATAGACCTAGCTAAAATAAATAGGCAAATCCGTATGGCCCAGATCAGCACACACCTGCCTGGGTGAACCATCTGAAATGATCTATACGTAGAACGAAAATGATCAGAAGACTCTATCTCACTGAATACCTTATAAATATTTCCACTGCATTAAAAAAGAAATAAAAGAGAAGGTTGCTTTGCTGACTGAATTCTGACAGAGGAAAACAATGTATTTCTCGGGTCCACTATGAACCGACTGGAAAACAGCCTACATCCATCAAAAATATGTTTTTATGTGGAGCTGAATAGTATGCCACAGCTTCCATTATGTTTCCCAATGCAACAGCGAATTTGCCCTAATTTGTGAATTATAAACACGAAAGGTACCCTCACATGTTCTGCAAATTGGGAGCTGCTCTATTTGAGCAGTGACCCCAGAATATCCCACATCTTCCACTAGGGATCGACTAGCTCCTTTGGGCCAGAGTGGCGCTTTGCAGCTCGCTGCTTGCTGCCTGCAACAGCTGACTTTCTATTCTAGGGAAATAGCAGATGGAAAATCAATAGTTCTTTGCTGATTAATAACTGATTTTCCATTGACCAAAACGCAGCATTGGCCCCGCCGTAGCAGGCAGCACAGGTCGCACATGGCTGCAGCTCCATTTTTAATGTCCCCCCCCGTTTGGTTTGGGGTTTTTTTGTTGGTTTTTTTTTTTTTTTTTAAATTTTTAATTCTTATTTCTGCAAAGTCCTTCCGGCGGCAACACGGCGGCAGGAAGCGCAGGAAGCGCGCACTCGCCGCGGTAAGGCGCAGGAAGCGCGCAGCCTCCGGGCCGGGCGCTGGCCCCCGCTGGCCGCCAGGTGGCGCTGCAGCCCGCCCTTTGCGCTCCACCGCCCAGCGCTGCGCCCCCCAGCGGGGCCGCGGGCGCCCGCGGGAAGAGGGGACGCGCACCCCCCGTCCCCATGTCCCGTCTCCGGCCCTGCTCCTGCTGCAGCGCCGGGCTGCGGGCGCGGGAAGGGGGCGGTGAGCTGCCACAGGGCCCCCGTAGGGACATTTGGTTTGTTCAGCCTGGAGAAGCAAAGGCTCCGGGGAGCCCTTACTGCAGCGTTCGGTACGTCAAGGGGGCTTATAAGAAAGATGGGGACAGACTTTTTCACAGGGCCTGTTGTGCTAGGACAAGGGGTAATCGTTTTAAACTAAAAGAGGGAAGATTTAGACTAGCTAGAAGGACAAAATTTTTTAAAAATGAAGGTGGTGAGACACTGGCACAGGTTGCCCAGAGAGGTGGTAGATGCCTCATCCCTGGAAATATTCAAGGTCAGGTCGGACGGGGCTCTGAGCAGCCTGATCTAGTTGAAGATGTCCCTGCTCATTGCAGGGGAGTTGGACTAGATGACCTTTAAAGGTCCCTTCCAACCCAAAGTATTCTATGATTCTAGCTAAGCACTTCCTACTGTCCCTGCCGAGCAGCAGGGGCAGCTGTGTCATCAGTTAGTGCCAATTAATGTTCTGCTCCAAGAAAATTATTTTAGTACATGTGGTTCACATCTTCATAACAGGCTCCACAGTTTACTTGCAGGTAGGCTTTTGTTTTGGACCATTTTATTTATGTTCCCATCTGCTGCTTCTCACTGTAGGGGTGAGGAAGGGGCTTCTAATAACTCCAGCAGGACATCTCCCAGTCAGGCATCCCGGGGAAGGCAAGGACAGAGGATGGTGTAGCAGATAAAGCTGAAAATCGCAGGTCAGGTGATACGGGCTCTGGTGCCTCACTGCACCAGTGAGCAAAGTGGGGACTGATACTTCTCGTTCATCACAGGAATGCCACGAGTCCTGCAAGGATGCTAGCAAAGCGTTCCCCAGCTGTGTGAAACCACAGCTTCCGTGCCGAAAGGCTGAAGAGCTCTTCAGACAGATGACCCAAAGGAGCTCCCGCGTTCTGCAGTCTCTGCGGCAGGGTTTCATTAGCACTGCGTTTGGACAAGCCTGCCCCTGCTAACACAGCCACACACGCGTAGGCTGAAGGCTGCACGCACGACCGCTCCTCTCCTGGCCAGCCTCTGCCCGTGTCTTGCCTTCACCCGCTGGCCCTGCTCAGGGCATCCAGCCAAGAGCACTGCCATGATGGACAGCCAGAGCAAATGGTTCACGGGGGTTAAAGCCAAGGTTGTTAGACCATCTAATCAAATCTTTATTTAATACAAGCCCTTAAATTTACTCAGGGTCTCTTCTCCTGAACCGTCTATATGTGGCTTACTAAAGTATGTCTTATTGCAGGATATCCAGCATGAATAACCAGAAACAGAGACTTCACCGCCTACTTCTGCTATATCAGCAGATTTTTGGCTTCACCATTTCAGACATGCTTCACTTCCGATTTGATTTTGTTCTGCTTTATCCACCTGCCTGTAGTTCTTATCATACCTTTCCCTAGTAGTTTAAAGATCTCTTTGGCACCCAGATTTTTCTTCTTGAGAAGATATTTATAACCTTAATCAAGACAGCTCAGGGTGTTTCTCATAACTCCATCAGCAGAAAGGCTTGTCCTTTGCTACAAGGCAATCCCCCCAAGCCTTGCCTCAGCTTCATGAGGTTTTCTGCACTGCTTACAATTTTTCAGCAAATGAACGTGAGCACCCTTACTTCTTACAGACAAACAGCATTTGTGTATAACACGTCAAATGGAAATGTGCACTGCGATGTAAAATCAAATGTCCTGATTCTCATTCACATTAGCGACCTTTAACTAACTACGACAAATTACCTTTTGTTTATATCCAATGTACAGCTTCCCTAAAATGCCAGTGTTGGAAAGGGGCCAGACTGTAAATAAAGAGTTGGCTCTCAATTATTTTTATTGACTTAATACTAAACCACTGACCATACCGTTAAGGTTACTGCACTTTGGCTTCTTTTGCCCTATTAGAAGCACACACTGACTAGCTCTCATATACCCCAGGTCAGCTGTGCACGTGTCCTAGTATTTTATAGTGGAGTACAAAGATTTATTTCCATCTTCTTTTATTTAGTGAGGGCAGAGGTGCAGGTCCTGAGGGGGCTGCTGCTCCATGTTAGAGTGGAGATGGGAGACCTGACCGATTTCTCTCTGGTCCTACCTTTGCATAACTTCATTCGCTCCTTCAGTGGATTCACACGCCTGATTTATGTCAGCATTAATAAAATAAGAATCAAGCCTGCTGCATGTGCCCTAAATTTCCATTGCCCCGGACCATCTCCCTAAGACATCTCTCCTTCTACATTCAGAAATTTCCTTTTTTCCTTTTCAATAAACCATTAGTAACAGCTAAATAGGGGGGGGCTGAAAGGCGATAAATACATCTGCATTTCTAAGCATGGCTGATGCTTTATTTCCTTAAAATTACTTACACGTGGCATCTACTTGCCTGAGCCACTAACTCCCTTTTTGCAGAGACTACCTTCATTATTTTTATGCTTTGTCCTTGATGTTTGCTTACATTGTCCCTGTTTTCCATGTCAGAGAGCACAAGGTGCTGTACCCCATTAAGGATGACTAATACACGGACAGAGAGGAAAAAAGAGAGAGATTAAACTAGAAAGAAATATATGCTAAAAACATTGCGGAGTACTTAACAGAAAAGCCCTGCTGCTCACATGAAAGCAATCTGGGAAAGGAGACTGTTTGAAAGCGAATGCACATGACTGAGGTGGAAATACAATTAAACCACCAGAGTAAAATAACAGAAAATGTGGTAGTGAGGTTAATAATAAACTCCAGTCATGAAAGCACGAAGTGTAGAAGGGAAATTACACTGCCAGTCATCATCTCTTTATTAGGAAACACATTAAAACCAGAGCAGTACCACTTCTTCCACTGGAAAATGTGGATGGGCACGAGCGGATCCCTACTGAAAAGAGGCAGCCGTGTCCAGGAGAGCTCCGTGTGGGTGCAGAGGAGGGATGATCCTGCTGCAGATGCTAATGCAATATTTTCATTAATTGGTTTATGCACTTACTGTGCATGTGCATCACAAACACAGCTTATTGCTCACTACTACTCCCTTGGCTTCCTTTTATCTCATTCTGCCTCACCTACCTTGCAATTCAAAGCCCCGTATTTCAATTTCATGACAGGACAATCTGTAGCAAAATCTTCGCTCCTCTCTGCTTCAGTCATCCTGGCTCATCTTATTCTCGCTTTGCCAGTACTCGGCTCTCTTCACACTGCCCGTCCTTCCAGCTTCATGCTTCGCGCTCCCAAATCCTCTCCTTAAATTCCTTTTTCCCCTTCTCTCCTCTTGCCTCTGCCTTTACTTACAAGCAAACCCACTGCCCTTGGCTCCATGTGCAGCCAGTTCGTGGTGTGTCGGGAGATGGGGATGCAAAAAAGTCCAGAGAAATCAGGAACCTTGTAGTGGGGAAGAAGAGGACTAGGGATGGGGATGTGCATAAGTGTGGCTGCCCGTGTAATTTTTGCCCACTAAAAAGGGAAATGAGAGCAAAAGAAAATTTTGTTGAAAACAAACACATTTACAAAAACACTTCAGGTTTGTTTTTTATTGAAAGTGAAAGCTCTGTCAATACAATTTGCTGAGACTCAGAGACCTTTAAATAATTAGAATAACTTTTCTGCATCTAATTTAAAAAGTGCAAGGCTTGCCAAAATAGATGTTGTTTCCTTGTATTCCTCCATGGGTATATTATAAGCACACACTCAAACATGCATTCTTATTGGGAGCTTGTAATCCTTAGCTGTAATTCTCCAACTAGAAAAACTCAAGGTAAGGATACCAGTGCAAAATTTCACAATTATTTTTTTCTCCATTCTTTTCTGTTATGAAACGCTTTTTAAATTATATAGTTACAGTGCCAAATTAAAAGTCATCTTGAAATTGCATTAAACACAGATGTTAAGAGCCAAGGGAGGTTTGCAAAGACACAGTTGGGGCTGGGTACACCATTCCTGCTGACCTTCAAAGCCCTTTTTAAAACCTTGTTCAAAGATGCTAGCATGTGCCTCTGTTTTGGTAGAAGAGTAGGGGGTCCTCACTTTCTATGAACTTTCTAGATATGGAAACCTACTGCCTCTGTGTTTATTTACTGTATCATTCTGTATTTTGAGAAGGTAAACACTTTGGAAGAGGTAAATACTTTGTGTAAAATACATATAGGTTTCTCTATGAATGGAACACTTCACTTACCATGAAAATGGTAACTTCAACACATAGACAGTGGGATCAAGTGCACTCTCAGTGAGTTTGCAGATGACACCATGTTGAGTGATGCAGTTGATTTGCTGGAGGGATGGGATGCCATTCAGAGGGACCTGCGGAGTGGANATTGGAAGTGTTCAAGGTCAGATTCAACAGGGCTTTGAGAAACTGATCTAGTGAAAGATGTCCCTCCCCATAGCAGGGGGGGTTGAACTAGATGATCTTTGAAGGTCTCTTTAACCCAGACTATTCTGTGAACACCAGATGTGTAACGCTTTGCGATACTTTCAAAGAAGGGGTAAGGGTGAGTGGCAGTTTCGTTTCTAAGAGCTGTCTTTTGCTTCAAATGTTTGTTTGACTTGCCACTGGCAGGGTTTGGGCTTGCATGCTGCTTTCTCTTTTGATTTTTACTAGCTCACTGTGCCCTGGGGGAGCCTTGGAGAGCTGCACCCTTTCCCTTTCCCTTTCCCTTATTGCTGCTGCTCTCTGTTTTCCTGCAAATTGTTTTCTCTGCCTCTGCTATGGGTTTTCACACTTTGATTTTCTTTCTAAGGTTTTCAAGGCTGCAATGGCCCCCAGTACGGGGTCCCTGGAAGCAAAGGAGTT
The DNA here is from genome assembly GCA_013397275.1 of Burhinus bistriatus. Lineage (NCBI taxonomy): Eukaryota > Metazoa > Chordata > Aves > Charadriiformes > Burhinidae > Burhinus > Burhinus bistriatus. The sequence goes on along the minus strand of VYXH01011581.1, from coordinate 399,693 downwards.
TGTATCAACCAAACCTGGACAAAAGAAAATTTAGTTAACACTTAAAGTCATCAACACCCGGCTCATAGCAGCATGATGGTAAAACCAGACTTTTAATCCTCAGATCATCATAGGTCTCTGCTGTGGGGCTGGCCTAACTGAGACCCCTCATAGAGTATGTAGGTGCCATCAAGTTGTGTGGACCATGGGGGTACTGGTGCCGGCAGTGGGCCCTGTGGCCCAGTACCCCCATGGTCCACACAACTTGATGGTCACCCCCTTCCTCTGCTGTGCTCCTGGTCAGCCCGGCCCCTCAAAAGCCTGGTCAGAGAGGGGTGGTCAGGGATGTAAAGAGGCTTGGTGCAAGAGGATGCTTCCTTCTAGACAGGCTATGGACATGTGGGACATCTCCCAGGAGAAGCACTAGAACTATTGGTTCGTAAACTGAAAGAAAAAATTAAAACCTCTGGAGAAAGCAGACCTCATATTTTATTTAATATCCTTGCGATTAGTGAACGCCTCACTTAGAAACACAGGGTCAGCAGTTCCACAGCCTGGGGTGGTTCCAAGCAATACCTGCTGCTGTCCAAGATGGGAGCACCAGGTGACATGAAGTCCCCTTTTTCTGTCTCTCTGGCCCTGTGATTCCTGCCCTCACTGCCGTCCATTCGCCGGCATTGCTTCACTCAGTGTATAGAAATCAGGATTTCTTTCTTCCCCTCATTTCTGGCATGACTAGCTTATATCCTTATGGAGAGGACATGCTTCTGGAAGGTGACAAATGTGGGCTTAAGCCATCCTAGCTGGGTTTGGGGTGAAGGTAATTGCTGACCTACTCAGTCAAGGAGAGGCCAGGGCAAACTGCAACCTGCTCTAGGTACCCCTGCTCTGGCAGGGGGGTTGGACTAGATGATCTCTAGAGGTCCCTTCCAACCCCTGTGATTCTGTGATTCTGTGAAAACAAGACTGGTAAACACTGGAGTGGGCACACAGGGATACCTCCTCGGTTTAGGTATCTGCAGGTTGGTGCTGCAGCTGAAAAAACAGGTTTGGGGGTGGTGTTGAGTCATAGAACTGAGCTTAAGAGAATCAGACCTTCCGTAAGCTCTAGTCTTAATAGTGGGTGGTAAAAGGGGAAGAATCCCTGGTGTGCTTTTCAACTGACTGTATGGTGGTATAGCCTCTACATTTAATTCTCCTCCAGTTAACCTCAAGCTTGAGGAGAAACACTTGAAAACATGTAAACAAGAAGTGACAGAATCCAGACCATAAACACCTACCCCAGCAGCCTGAGAGAAAGCTTTTAATAAAGTGGAAAATAATCCTGTGACAGAAAATAAACCTTATGAAAAAAACGTAGGCAAAAGCTGAATATATACTGAGATGCCGGGGAGGTAGAAGAGGGTTTTCCTTTGAGATTGGAATGGGATCCAGAAGTCATACTTGAAAAAAAATAAACCTCAAACCTCCTCCCAAAATTGTGCAAGCATTTTGCAGTCCCTGAACACCTCCAGCTTCCCCCTCCTGCAGTGGATGAGGTTCTCACTATATGGCCTTCCTCACTATGAAATTTAAATTTCTTAACTATAAATTGCTTTCCAAACAGCATCTGGCACCTTGTATTTTAGTCAAAGTCACTGGTCGTATGTCCAGATTTCCTGGAAATGCATTGAGAAAGACTTCTATTGATTTAAACCTTCACGCAGATCTATTACTCCCAGCAAAATTCTCCAGGGGTTGAAGTTTGTTTTTTCAGACCGTGCTCATGTCAAACAATCCTGTAGCACCAATCAGACAGGGCACTTGACAAAAGTGGCTTGCGCAAGATAGAGACATTTCATTTGGTGGAGAAAATAATGTAAGAAAATTCTGTTATTCTGGATGTTTAATTTGATTTTCTTCCTCGTGGTTTCACCTCACCCCTAGACCTGGTTCTGGTGTGAGTCTGGGATGAGTAACTGTGCCTGACGCATGGTAGAGCTGTGAATTATTTTGGACCCAGCCTTGCAATGAACTTTGTGCAGGTGTAGTTGATCTGCATTGCTGGATTAATGAATCCATGTAAGGTGAACCCCTGTGCAAGCTGATGCAAGGAACCTGTCACTTACCTCAGAGGGTCCTTGGTTGTTGGAGCAAAGGGCGGACTTGCAGGGGACAGAAGTCCTACAGAGGACGGAGCTCTTTGTCAGCCTCTGCTGGAGTTGGAGGAAAAGAAATTGGGCTTGCCCAGGACCCATTTGCCTTTTATTTGTAAGACTGGTAGGACTGCTCCAGGTAAAGTGAAGATAAATTTTAAATTTGGGCTTAATAAAATTATAGTGTCCCTTTGTGTTCTGCATTGAACAAGAGGACTGAGCACAACTCTGTTTTGAACCGGTTTGATGATGAGCCCTCAGGCAAACAAGGACAGGAATTTGCAAAGGAAAAAGCTTCTCCTTGGGAAGGTGTCCCTTAGGCAGGACTGCATGCCTGTGTGAGTGCTCTGCACCCCGGCATCACCTCTGGGTCACCACCAGTGATGAAGCCAGAGGTGGCACAGCTGGACCTGGCGCTGCAGCCATGTCTGAAGAGCCCACCTTTGGCCAGGGCTCACTGAAGGAGGCAAGAAGTGAGATGCAGGCAAAGCCCTGCAAAGCTTTAGGGTTTGTCTCTGATTTTTTTTTTCCCCTGTGATTGGGGAAGAGTTCCTCATCAAGGGGATGCAGGCAAAGCAATTGGGTGTCCCAGGTTTCTGGCTAGACCTTGAGCCACTGCTGTTTATAATCTAACCGCTTAGGTAATCTGATTCCATGCAAACTTCTGCAAACAGCCCCTGTCAGAAAAGTAACATCATTGCCCCTATACTTACTCTACCTAGTCTTTATTTTTTGAAATCTAGGAGACTGGAAAACCTTTATATGTTGTTTGTTCTTATTTAATATTTCACATGTTCCTTTTATCGCTTTAGTGTCTGCTTCTTTTTTGTTGTTGTTTTCTCCCAGTTGCAATGTTAAGAAATCAGGCAAGCAACTTTTATTTTCAGAAAGCTATAAGCAGCTGAAGAAAAGGGTTTAATAATGAAAATGCTTGTTTTATTGTATTGCTGTCCAGAGCAGCAATATCTAGAAGTTATAAAAAGCATGTGGCTCCCTATTGAGGAGAAAAGGTCTGTTTACCACAAATAAACCCTATTTAACATTGAAGGAAGTATCTTAGTTTTCTGTAAGAGCTTAAAAACTTCTCATGCTCCCTTTAGTTTTCTGTCTGTGTGCTAAAGTCAGTTACTGTCTCTGTTTGAAATTAGATTATGAAGTCTTCGTGACTGGAGCTTTTTTATGTGCAACCAGAGCTGTGAGACCTTCATCCTGGTGCATTCTGTGTGATTATCCATTCCCTGCAAAGAGGTAGTGCACAAATGAACACGAATGCCTTTAATTACCCTGTAGTTGTATGAATTACACAATAGGAATGTTCTACTGAAAGCTTTGGACAAACAATGGCTGATGCTCTGACCCTGATAAAGTCGGTGGCAAAGCTACCACCAAGCTACCAAACAGCGAACGGTTCATTTAGAAATTCTAATGACTCTTAACATCTGACCTGACATTGTGAACGGGTCAATCTGCATCGGTACGGAGAGCCTGCATGGGTAAAAGGAGCACACCCAGGATTTCAGGTGATGTTTTGCATCTATCACAGAAAAACATTCTAGCACAAGAAGGAGAATCTGCGTTAAAAAAAAAAAAAAAAAAGAAAACCTGCATAAAAAAATGTAGACGTGTAGATTTGACAGTCACAGAAATCTGGAAGAACAAGAGGAATCTGAAAAAATAAGGATGATCGTTGCTACGTGATGCATCCAAGTACAGATATTAACTAGTTTTCAAAAGTATTTTTATCTTACATTCTGCCTGGGCAAACTTCATTCATGCACTCTATAAATACAGGTAGAGGTGAAGGCAATGAATTATGAGGAGAGAAAGGACTAGAAAACCCAGCTCTTAAAATGATATATAATTTAACACTTAATCCTTTAAAGGATTCTGAGAAAGAGAAATGATTCAGACTTTACAATAAATAGTGATCTATAAAGGACTGATCTTCTCATGGAATGACTTTGGTGACTGTGACTCCATCTCTACATTTCATCTAGCCAGCAACTCTTAAAAAAGTGAAGTTAATATATTTGTCATATGGAGCTCAGCGTGGAATTTGAAATCACTGTGCTGCACTTGGTCCATGGGGGGTTATATATTGCATTGTAGGTGAGGTTTTTTGAAAAGTCTACCCAAATATGCGTAGCATTTTAAAAGCAGTATGCATGATGAACCTTCCATGAAGTTCCTTTTTCTCTTTTATTAAACACAAGAAAAGTTATTTTTGACCAGATATTTCATGCAATTAATTTCAACAAGAGCACAGGAGCAGAGGATGGACTATCTAGACAGGTTAGCTGTATTCATGTCAGTTCATTCATTTCTCCAAGAGTATTTTAGAACTTATCCTGAGCAACCTTTGAACTGTTAATGATCATTTCTGAAAATTGCAGGTGGACAGGGAGTCCCAGAGAACTGCAAAAAGGCAAACAAAATCTATCTTAAGAGCAAGACTAGGAAGAAATCTATGGGATGTACCATGATGGATGAGTTTAACTTCAGTACCTGGAAATGCTCTCATTGAACTGTCACTTAATAACCAACAAAAAAGACAATATACAGTTTTGTTAAGAGCAAATCACGTGATACCATTCTAACAAAATTCCTTAACATGGTTAGAAACTTGCAAAAATATGAAGAGCAACAGACAGAATTTATATTGACCATACCACAGCTTTTGACAATCCCACACAATGTTCTCATAAGCAAGCTGAAGGAAAATGACCCAGATAAAATTATAAGGTGGATGTACAACTGATTACAAACTACTATTTGAGTTTATCATTCAGTGGGTTTCTTAAATGTAATGATACAAGAGATGAGGCCCTGAAGAAGATTGTCCTGGTCTGTTCGGTTTTACTCTGCTGCAGAAAAGGATCCAGAAGATGACAATGGGTTGCAATTGAAAGTACAAAATGTACCGCTGCTGCCAGACATTCAAATGCCCTTCTGGAATGCATTAACAGGTATAAAATACAGGAAGCGGTTCCTTTACTCAGGTTGGCACTAGTGACCTCAGCTGGAAAACTATGTCCATTTTGGGGCTGGGTATTTTTAGAATAATGTAGCTCTATGAATCACACAGCTCAGAGGTGAGCAACACAAATGGTAAGAAATGGGACTTCTTGGGAATGGCTGAAAGAATTGAATCTGTCTTTCCTAGAAAGAAGACAAGGACGATGTGAATCTTCACACGCACAAAGTATGCACTCTTCCTCCAAAATTAGCAGGAAAACAAGTAATCTTTGTTGCTGAGGAGGAAGTTAATTTAGATTAGACATTGTCCTTTTAATTGAAAGGGCAATTGGGCATTGGTTACCACAGAGACTACCGGCATCCTCTACACTGCACATTTTTAGAGCAGCTGAGGATGGTATAAATCTGCTCAATTTCATCTCAAGGATGGGGATAAACTAAATCAGGGGTGCTTGGTCTGCTGACCATCCATAGATTGCTTGGACAATTTGCACAGCCTGCTGCCAGCCAGAAGCCAGCATGACCTGGCTGAACTGTTTGGGGGTGGCAGCCTCTGACCAGCTCACAGTTTCATAGAACATAGAATCTCTCATATGGTGGATGCATGTCAGCTTTCCTGACCAGAGAAGGACCAGAGCCATTCAGGAAAGACGGTGGTTGGGAGCAAGCTGCTGCCAGTGCCGTTTGTCTGCTCAGACATCCTTCTCTCCTGAAGTCTGAGTACCACCTTGAAAATGGGGGCGCTAAGAATAGGTTGTGTGAAATACAAGGATTGGCAGCAGTACACAACTGAGTCTGCCACAGAAGATGACTGATGATCCTGGTCTCAAGATAGCCATACAGAAGTCCTGGGACACCTGGTGGTCTGTGAGCCTGGGGTTCAACGGTTCATAACTGGCCTACAGAACCGTGATACCATTAGTCCCCATTAAATATGTGCCAATAAAGCCAGATGGTAGTCTGAAAAAATTTCTGAACTTTGGTACTGATCCACTGGTGGAAAATGTGTGGAAATCATTAGATGAAATGACCTCTTGAGGTCACTTTCAACCTTACATTGCAGAGATTTCTGTGAAGTAGTAGAATAATTTCACTGCTCTTTGAAATAACAGCAGGACTAAAAATGGAAAAGCAAATAATAGATAAAAAATGGTATAGTTCCAGTATCCATTACTGATAGAGCAAGTTCATGAGGCTTTTCTCTTTATGCTATACATAATAGAATGTTAATGCAGATTTGGAAGAGCTGGCGTGTTAAACAATGCCATTTGAGAATTATACAGTATCTCATCTTTAGTGAAAACTTCTGGCAAATAGCTAAACTATGTTAAACTGGATTACTTGAGAATTACAAATAGTGTAATTTGAAAGGAAGGTTGTGACAGGTACAACTACTTGCCTTATCTTTCCACAAAGGATGAGATGCCTTATTCTTCTCAAATGCCAAAATCGGTCAAGGATTTCTGAAAGAATAATATTCTTTAAAACAATATGATAAACCCCAATCCCTAAAGTTCTGCCTGCCAGAGAAGAAAAGAAATTAAAGTTTCTGCATATGGTATCTTACAGATATGCACTGACTTTCAAGTTGCAGGGCAAGAAATCTGCTGTAGAAAGACCCAATTTTCATGCTTTGGGGCTTCATGTCTGTGAAAGCCATAGTATCGTTACACTGACGCACAGAGTGGGATAAGGGCATATTTTCACTTGAGATCTGCTGCTTGTGCTTATCAGAGGAATCCTCTGGCATACAAATGCCTGGCACAATGCCTTTCTCTGAAGGAAGGGACCGATCTGGCTGATGATGTGCCCCAAGCTCTACCTGAAGTTACAGTCCTACATGCAAGCATCGGCACAGCGCAGCAGGGGTGGCCCATCCCTATTGCAGGATGGTGCTTCCATCCAGCCCTACCCTAATTATTAAATTGCAGCATATGCTACCATGTTTCTGTATCCAGCCCTCACCCTTAAAAAGATAAGAAATCAGAGTGTTTGAACGTGGTGAATAGGAGTGTAAGCTGTCTACATAATCACTGCTCACATTCTGTTAGAGGTGACAAAATCATCAAGAAAAAAATTGTCAGTGTTGATAAAGAGCATATCAGTAAACAGCAGATTAAGCAGGACACAGAGAGCCTTACAGCCCAATTATAAATAATTTGCCATGGACATGGTTTGAGAAAGGAATACACACAATAACTTAGAGAAAATTGCTTAGCTTGGCCACATCCTTATTAACAACACAACAGTGCCTGAGGGCAAATTGTCCTTGAAAAGTAACTCCTGGGAATAATAGTGTGTCCTCATCCTTTGCCTTGTTATGAAGAAGAGCCTTTCCTCCCATTCCCGATCCCTTCTAAGGTATGATGCTAGCCTGAGCCTCTTCAACATCTACCTGACCCACATGTTGCTGAGACACGCCCCACCTCCCTTGGAGAGCCAGGGTCTACACCACTAATCTGTTATGGGCCTTCAGCAGCTGTTTTTTGGGGATCTATGCAGTGATTTCCTCCTACCTTACAGTGAGGGCACCGTGGATCTGGGAGGCTGCAATACCTCTTCCATCCCTGATCTGCTGTTTTATCCAAAGAGCATTCCTGCGCTCTGCCCAAAGTCTTGTTCCCACCTTTTCCTGCACTCATGCATCGACTGCAAGCACAAAGGCACATCACCAGAGAAGTGAGTGTATGAGCCTACCAGCAGCCTCAGGAAAGTGTCTCTGCTGCTGTATTTTCTCCCAGCTGTTTGTGAAAAATGTGATTTTTGTTCCACCACACCTCCAGCAATGATCCCATGGGGCATTGTGTTGGTCATATTTCAGAATAACAGTCATCTTGCAACAAGTTTTCAAAATCAGAACTTATCAAGGACGAGAAAGATGGTGACTTGTTGTCCCTTGTCTTCAGGTAATGAAAAAGGGATTTTAGAAAACTTTTATAATTCCATTAAACTAACATGAATATTAAGGACAGACTGTCAAATATGACAGCCTAAAAGTGACTGAAAGGTGCAATGTCTTTTCTCATGACTTAATTTCCTAAAAAGAGGAACTATGATCCATTGCCTGAGGATCTTTAAAATGAAAACAAGAGAACAGGCTAGAATAGGAAAATAATCTTTTAAGGAATATTTGGATGAGCTGGAATTACTCAAATTGCCATTCCTGTGAGAAAATCTCAGAAATCATTGAGCATTTTGTGAGATTGTGGGGAACAGAGAAAATCCTGAAGAACGAGAACAAGAACAAGAACAAGAACAAGAACAAGAACAAGAACAAGAACAAGAACAAGAACAAGAACAAGAAGAATCCTGAGAAGGACAGCCATATTATCACCTTCAGAAAGGAAGGAGTAGGATTATGTAGAGAATAACTGGCTAGGGAACAGTACCATAGAAAAGGACCTATACTAGATAACAAAATTAATCTCATGTTCCAAGTATCACACGGAAGGCATGGGTGGTAAATACTATCTTTCACATGGCACTGGTAAGACCTTGATCAGAGTAGTATTTCTTGTATTGCAGTCCACATTTTAAGAAACATACAAATGTAATGAGAAGACTTTTATTTATTATGAATTTTAAAAAGAATTTATAGGAAAAAAATGCTTTTTGTAGGAAAGCAGAGATGAAGGGGAGGTATTGGTGCTAGCTGTGTAAAAGGTTGCTATAAATGGGAAAGTGGTCAGTTATTCTCCATTCGCACTGAGACAGTAACCTGTGAACATATAATAACAGTAAGGCCTATGTTAAATATCAGGAGAACTTTCTGACCATCAGAACATCAGGTGATGGCTGGATTATCATCATGGGCAGTTTAGACAAATGTCTCCTTGCTTGAGATCAGTGGCTGGACTACATGACCTTTTGTGCCTGGCATTTCTACAATTTGTTTCTTCCTAGCATGTACCTTAATTTTTAAAGCAATGCGGTTTGTGCCATATTCAAATTCCAGCTGCAAGCTCTTTGGTTTTTTGGCCATATGCTTTCGAGCACAGAGCGGTGTGCTGTGCTTGACAAGCTGGAAGGCTCCAGGGACATCCTGCTGGAACAACGCAAAGAAGAAATACTCAGAAGGTGTGTGAAGAGGGAAGGAGGAATATATGAGCTCTGTGGTTCGGTGGCAGTGTTACAAATACCTCCAACACAGAGCCAGCTCCTCAGTGTCGTTGAGCCCAGCTAATCATGGGTTGAGTTTGCGAGCTCAGCGCAAGGGTACGGTAAAACATGTATATTTACGGTACCATAACCACTGCTAGGGTTTAATGAGAATTTCAGTGTGGGAGGAGACACCACAAACAGATGGAAAGGCAGCAGTAATCCACAGACATATTGACGAGGCATGCAGGCCAACTGGGTGCTGACCAAGCCCAGCTGTCCCTCTCTCTGGTCTAGTCTATTTGAGAGAAAAAAAGAGGCAGAGTTTCAAGTAACACTCCCAGCACATGAGTTTCTGGTTGGTGTTGATATAGCATGACCCTTTTTCCGCTGCCTGTCTTACCCATAATGAAGATGCCATCTTCACTGCCTTGGAAGTACCACCATTCACAGCCTGCACCAGGATGAAGCAAGCTCCTCTTTCTTTTTGTTATTGGATCTGTACAGGAAAGCTTGTCTCGAGGAGAAAAATGTGAGCCTAGGGAGGACATGGTTTGAAAAGCTGCCTGCTCTCCCCTAGCCATGATAAATCCTCAGCTGTCCTGGGACTGTAAGGTTATTGGACAGTGACCACACCGTCGTACGTGCCTTTTCACATTGCCTGCCTAATGTCTCCTGAAATCGTGTACAACTACTGTATACAGTGTATATAACAATCAATGGTAAGGAAATATCCCCAGTTTGGCCAGTTAGCTCCCCAAAGTCCCTGGAGTTTTGAGGGGGCTCTAGGGTATATGCTCTATGTCTTTGAAGTGATCTGCCAGTGTCTAACTGCTCAGACACTACGGTGCCATAAAACACTCATCATCTCAGAGATGCCATAAACCATTCATCATCTCAGAGATGCACTCTGAACACCAGCTTTTAAAACGTCTTGATAAAAACCAAAGCCAGTGTCAGCCAGTCATTTCCATACAGCAAGGGCCAACCCAGAAGTAAATATTGTATCAGGAAACCAAGTCCCCAGCCAAGATCGAGAAACTTTCCTATCTGCTGGTTCACAATATAAGGTGTCACCCAGCTGCCTTGCAAGCCTTGTCATACAATGCCCACTTACCATGGTGACTGCCAGCTGTCCCAGTGTCACTGCTGGTAGCCCAGGTGGGGTGTTGGTCAGTGAGACAGAGGACAATAGATTCACATAGGGATGACAGTCTTCAAGCAGGGTGAAGCAGCTTTGCTTTCTGAGTCAGTCAGATACAGGTTCGCCAGTACCACTTGTGTCAATGGTTTTACTTTCAGAGTGGCTTATTTTGGTGTACCCTAAAGCCTTTTCCTGATCAAATTAAGCTGGACAGAAACCCACTACTTAAACACTAAAATAAGTGTGCTTGCAGTGGAGTTTGCTTGCATTTGGCTATGTTGGTTTAAGTCCATGTCTGATTACACTAAAACATTTTATTCTGTCAACAAGGCCTCCTGTAGGTCTGAAACATAAAGGTGTGGGAGGTTCCTTTAGGATTTCAAGAGAAACTGGAGAAAATCTTTTGACTTCTCAAGGACAAAAAAAAATATTCATCAACTTGAGGTTCTTACAAAAAAGAATCCCAACATGGTGAAAGAAAACATTATCTTTATGAGGAATAACTCCAGGGAGTAACCTGGAGCTGTTTCTTTTTTGAGGGCATTTCAATAAGTTGCTGTTTCAGACCTGAAGAAAAGCTTGTATGCCTGAACACTTGTCTATTTGGGGTTTTTTTACTGTATCATGTAGTCTACTAGAAGGTACATCTCCTTACAAGCTTGCCTGACATATGCTAGGACACTGGTGCTACAACAACATTACCTCATAAATATAACATTACATTCCAAACAAAACATGGAATAAAACATTCAACCCTCTTAGTATCAGGACCAAGGGTCAAGTAGCCTTTTTCAACCATACGGCTTTTAACTTTCGTTTTTTTCATACCCGAGGCCTGCTCAAAATATAAGCGAACTGTCCAGGTACCAGGACCCAGGGATTGCTCGGGGGCTTCTGATACAAGTTTAATGAATACATGGGAGGGGCAGCCAAACAGCATAAGGATGGTCCTCCTCATATTATCTGAAAAGGTAGATTTAAAAGAATATTAAAGGTGCAAAGGCTGACTCATAAGGCAAGTGCTCAGAGAGACCACTTTAAGGTTCAACAGGCAATCGTATTTGTAGTGCTTCCAACCCTTGAATGCCTGAGTTTGCATTTCTGCTAATATTCATGTAACACAGGGGTTTTTTGTGCATGCAGTTTTCTACGCTGAAAAGCAAATAAACACTTTCCCTGCTGTGTAACTATGTTACCCCTGAAGGTTACCTCAGGAGATCACACCTTTTGCTCTGCCCCACCAACCTTTGCCACTTGAGCAAGTGCTGTAGTTGTGAGATGTCACCTGGAATGTGGCTCAGCACCAGCAGGACACACGCTGGCACAGGTTTCAGAGGTGTTTGCTGGCAGCAGATGTTTGGTGAGTGTTGATTTCCATCTGTACCCATGCCTGGAGGACCTCCCCTGAGCAGGTTCTTTACGTGTCCATTTCCCACCTCTTCCAGTCTTCATCACCAAAGCCCGTGGTGTGGAGGGGTAATTCAATCTTTTCAAGCATTTGGGATTCAGCTCTGCATTTCAAACTTATTTTGCCTTACATAAAATGCATTTATTTTCCATTAAAACAATGTTTATTTTGGTGCTGGTTTCCATCAAGCTATGCATAGCCCTCTTCCTTCTGCATGTCCCCCTTGAGCTACGTCACGCCACGTCACGCCTGCCTCACCCCGCTCTGTCCCTACGTGGCATTTCAGAGCTCTGGGAGGCAGGTATGACACCTTGCTCGTACCAACCGCCTGTGACCACAGAGGTCCAAATGGGCATTTGCAGCTCTTCTTTCCAGGAATCTGTCGCTGGTTGCTATAGTGATAAACAAGTTGGCTTATTAGGAACAGGAACAAAGCACTAGAGAAAATTATTTCAAAACGGCCTATGTGCATACATAAACATGCAATCTCGTTCTTCATTGTCAGCTCAGGCAGCTGGCTTCTCGTTTCTGGAACAGCACAGACCCCACGTATATTATTTTAACAAGCCCAGCCCGGTCTCCACTGCCTGTCTTTTCTGACACACAGCGTCCTGTGTGCCAGTGCAGGATCCTTCACTTCTGAGTTGGATCATTACATTTCTTGGGGGCTTCCACAACCGGATAGTGTAGGAAAATGCACTCTCTTAGAGAAAGTGTTAGGTGATCTAAGGAGGCTGAAGTAAGCCTAAAGGAACAGAAGAGGACGGAAGAAATTACGCTTTTGCTGCATCCTGTGCTGCTGCTTCCTTTTTTTCCCTTCTTTCTTCACCTCTCGCTGATGGCAGGAGACCCCTGTGCAGACACTTGGGGTGGCGGTCTGTGCCTGTCAGACGGCAGCACATTACATTCTCTGTAGGACGCCTGGCTTAAGCGCTGGTCTTTTGGGCCTTTGCTAACGTATAATAAACTTTTTCTCATTTAAATCCCTAGATACACAGTGACTCCGCTGAGATCAGGCTTGTGCCCTTGAATGTTGCGGTAGACAGTGGATGTTCTTTGACACTCCTGTGAGATGCAGCGCCAACGCTCTTTTTTTGGCTAATCACACATTTTGATTGACTGAGCAATGCCAAAAGGTGTAAATTCAAACACTAGAAACTACACTGCATGTTTTTGATTTAGACAGGCAGGCTAGTCTTCTGCCTGCTATGATTTGAGTCACCTGGTATCTGGTTTTACCCATCACAGAAACTGGGCTGATGAGCCACCTTTGCATGCCAGAGCCAATTACCCACCTTCAGTTACCACCAGTCGCTGCTGTTGAAAGAAAAACACAAAACAGTCCAAAACAATGAACCATCCTCAGGTTTAATCTATTCAATTACAACCATGTGAAATAGGAACTATTTCTCTGCGGTGTTTTATCCACTAGTTAAAAATAATTGCACATTCTTATGTGTTTATCCTACTGGTTTTGCTTCTGCTTCCCGCAGGACTGTAATAGTTCTATCAGCTGCAGAACCTACAAAACAATCAATTTTAATAGCTTTTTTTCAAATGCTGTCTATAACTCTGACCATCTTTCCAATGTCTGAAAAAGAACAGTCTGTAATGTTGTACCCAGCTTGAGCAAATCCTGGTGTTCAGAAACTGAAGGGAAATTCAAATGCAGCAAGCAAAAGGCTTGGCCAGCTTCTCCTCCTGCCCCGGGTATGTTCAGCTGAGAGGCTGGGTGGGGAGGCTGGGTCGAGCAGAAGCCTCTAGACGGAGCTGCCTGATGGGTGGGTGACCCCGAGTGGTGAGGGGGAGAAAAGCAAAAAGAACCGAGTAGTTTTAGAGAAAGTGGAAAAGTACATCTATGGCACAGCTATAGGAACTCTTGTGCCATGCCTATTCTTTGCTACAGATGTTGGAAAGACTGAAACCAGTGAAAAAGGACGAAAATGGGGCACACAATTGCTGGCTAGCATTACAGTCCCTTACGGCTGCATCCAGCCAGCACAAGGCGAAGAGTCTGCAGTGTGCTCCAATTTGAAAAAAGCCTCCGTGGGCCTGTAGAGTGTTCCCAGAGATGAGTTTCTTTTGCATGTACGTGCACGTGCACACTTGCGCACACACACTGATTTCTAGCACTGTGTCAAGCACCTCCCTGCCAGGCATCCTCCCCTGGTAAGAAGCTCCTGAAACTGAAGTGGAAGTAGTTGGGTTTTTTAAACAGATGAAAAATTGGGTGCCAAGTCCTGACACGTCTCTGACAAAGATCTTTGGAGAATGGGGGCAGCAATCAGCAATACCATAATAGATGAGCCAAGCAATAAACTACTGCAAACAAATAATTCTGGACCAGCTCCTGAAGAGAGATGCCTGCCCACACACCCTGATACAACCCAGAATATGCACTGTACTGCATATTGTGTATGAAACCATAGGAACAGCCTGAGTCACACAATGATTGGTACCATCCATCACAAGTTAGAAACTCGTCCTTTGTTTCAGAGTTGCACCTGAGGCCTCAAATCAAATGTGACAATTTTTATAATAACCACTGCTAAGGTGTTTGGCAGAAAAAACTATCTCTGTAGACAGTTTGTCCCCACAAATGGAATGGTTATTTGACCGGGTTCCTCCAATTTCCAAAGGAAGAACATTTTGCTTTGCTTATCAAGAAACAACAGTTTAATAAATAACATTTGGCTTGTATGTAGTGCCTTCATTATCTTTTACCTCTCCATCTAAGATAATCTATACCTAAAGCTGACAGAAAATGCTGCTGTGTTATTTGATATCACACCTGATGTACCTGACTCATGACCTCCGAGTCTGTTCTGTGGCACGTGAAAACATGTTACAACAGTTCTGGGGTAAAAATATAGTTATTGTGATTTGATATCAAACAGCTGAATGTCTCATATTGTTACGTTATGAGTCTTGTGTACAGTTAGAATCATATATTAGCAGGTGTACAGAAACATGTAGTTACCAGCTTTCAGGAACACAAAGAGATGGAAGAACACCAAATAGTTCATCGAGATACCTCCCTGGTACTGAGTTAGTGTTTGTGCTCCTTCCTAAACTGCTGCAATTACACTTAGTTATTCTTATTGCTGCCTTTATTAAGATGTTATAGCCACAAACTATTGTCTCTAGGCTAAGCTCTGAATATGAAACACAAGTCCACCAAAGATAATGTTTTTGGGTGAAAAATAATATAAAGATAAAAATAGTATTTTTTAATATTATATTCTTTTTGGCTATAAAGAATGTCAATTAAACACACCCATTTGTAACCCTTAGCTTCTAGGTGCTGCCCCAATAGCTTTTCAAGGTCCTGACATGGTATCATGTAATATCTAGAAGGGACTAGCTTTGAATTAACTTTCCAAAATGACTACTGACTTTCAAACAAGAACAAGCAATAGCTTCTTGGTGTGTTGCTTTGATACATATGTTTGCATTATTTGAACAAATTATCTCTGTAAATAGGATCGTACTGTAAATGAGAAAACAATGGTATGTTCAGTCATTGGAGAGAGACGGTATTTAGATGATTGTCCTCTAGATAAACTGCATCAGCACAAAATGGGCAATTGTAATTTCGTGTCCGAGATGTTTTCGATTTGGATATATTGAACTATTTATGCTCACCGCATTCCTCCATATTATTTCATTAATCACATAACAACCCTTCCACTCCTTCACTAAACTTGCTAACTCTAATTAGCTCTCTGCTACACAGATGTTTTCTCATTTAGATGTTCAGTGCCTGGTTATGTGTCACCCTCACTTTCACATTGGTTTCAGCTTATATTACATCACTTCAACGTCCTGTGTGTGTGAGCCCTCTGGCTTCCTATGTCCTTTTGAATAACAAATTGATTGCAGATAGATATGAATGATTGATATACATGGTGCCCACATTATCTGCATTTGTTATACACATGCAAATGTGAAGGATACATATAAAACAGAAACGAAAGCAGTAGTTTAAGCCAAGGAGGCTGGTGTGAAGACACGACCGATTGCTCTAACCCCTGCTATTCCCACTGATAAGTCAATGTCTCCGTGATGAATCACTCTATTTCTGATCTCAAATAGTCCACAAGTCGGTGAGACCATCATTTGATCTATACAAGGGTAAACGTTTTAATCACAAAATTATGGAGAATTCAGTAATTTGTAAATACTAATGCCATGCCTCTGTGGTTTTATGCAACATGAAGTTTTAAAAGCACAATTCAAGCTGTGTTTAGTTATGACAGCAGGGAGCATTGAAACATGCATCGGAAAGTTCCCTGGTAGGAAAAGATTCCTAAGAGGTTTTTAGATCATGCATTTCATGTGTGCTGCAGCACCTGATGAATGCCTTTTTCTCAAAATAAAGACAGGTGGATTATTATGAAATTCTTGTATACGAATGCTTTTTTAAAAAGGAGCTCTCAAGTCCGTCTGGTCTGTAGGGAAGCAGCACGGTAGAAAGCAGGGAAAACGTGGTTCAGACCAGTGCAGGCACACAGGGCGGTACCTGCTGTGTGCACCGCGGGACCCGGTGCCTCCGTCGGGGGGCAGGGGACGGGAGGGCGACACCGGCTGACAGGCACCGAGGGAAAAGGAGGGGAACCGCACGGCACGGCCGCCTTATCTACAACTTCGTACTTCTGCGGCGCTCAAAAATATGCATCCGTTAAAAAAAAAACCCAACAAAAATGAAGCGAGCGGCTGCCCGCCGGTACGAGGGGTAAGCAC
>VYXH01011581.1:338553-382183 GCA_013397275.1 Burhinus bistriatus | reverse complement strand
ACTTTTTGCTGCTGTTTTCTCGTTTTCCTGCCGAGCGAGGCAAGTTTAGGGAAATATAAGGGATCCCGTGTTTGTGTTACAACTGGGATGAAAAGCGCGCTTTGATTTTTTTTTTTAATTATTTTTTTTTTTCAGGCTGCGTTCCTCTTCCTGTAGGGCAGACTCGCATCGGGAGTCGCCGTCCTTCCCAGCTTTTTCTTGGCGCGAATGAATTAATCCAGAGCCGGCTCCTTCACGTGGAGCCGCCCAGTCTTTTTGAAGCTCTTAAAAGCAGCGAATCGTTTGTGTAGTGACTGAACACCCTTTCAGGAGTCTCTTTTGTGAAGGGACCTGTTTTTGTCTTCGGTGCAGCCCCTTGGTGAAGCGCTTTGCTCCTTTGCGGTGGGAACTGGCAAGCGCCGGGGGAGAGGTTATCCTGCTCGCTTTCTGGGTTCCCCCTGGCAGGAAGGAAGGGTGTTCAGTAAGTGGACATAGAACAGCAGAAGAAAGGTTCATGTACATCTTCCGTGACAGCTGGAAGAGTACCCTTGGCAGGAAAACCATGATTTTTTTCATAAAAGTAGATGAGCAGCAGATAGGGAGCGTACAGGACGTCAGACAAATTGTGGTCCCTGACTCTTGCTGGTGGACAGTACAGTATTTAGAGGTGTGCACCCATATTCTGCAGTTGGGAAGCATTGGGCTTCCCCAAGTACTTTACAGTCAGTGGGTTAGAATGAACACGGTACACAGAAATGTGACGCACGTGAAATTCCCTAGAGCAAGTTATTTCAGAAATGCTTATGTTCGTTTGTGCTTAGATTCGTAATGCATCCCTTTCCATTTCCAGAATGCGGGCAGGTGCAGGGTCCCCGTTCAGCAGGGATGCCTTACTTCCTTTGCCCTTTTGGCATTCAGTATTGAAGCTGCTAATTTAAAGACCTTTACCTGGAGGCTAAACCTCTGTTGTCATTGATTTTTCTTAAAATCTCCTGGCTGTGCTTAGTGCATTATAATGCAGAGTAATTCCACCTACCGATCTTTGATGTGATGGGAGTGTCCACCTCCATTCGGGGATGGTAAAACTAATCTAATTCAATCTTTGGGAGCCTGTAAATTGATACAGAAAATACACTTCGCCACGATGAGTAATGTGAGACAAAAGGTATTTGGAGACAAATCTCAATTTGCTTTTTTTTTTTCCCGAGTACAAATGTTAGGGACAAGCTAAAGGAACAGTAATGGTAGGCATATCGCTTGAGTTAATCAGGCTTATTCTTTTATAATTTCCTGTGTTGTTATTCTAATTGCTGTGAATGGTGAAACAAAAAGGTACAAATTACCTCTCTAATGAGCTAGGAAATGCAGGGAAGCAAGGGGATAAATCTGTCTGAAGGGTTAACTTTGAAAATTGCAAGCATGACAGGCAGTGTGTGTTTCCTTTTGCAACAAGAATGGTGACCTTCGGTGTGCAGCTCTGCAGTCCTGAGGCTTCTCTTTGACCAGGGTTCAGCTGCTGGGGAAGAGGCATTTATTCTGAGCCCTGTGTTTGCGGGCCAACACACGTGCGTGAATGAGTATTCCCAGTGAAATGTGGTGGTTGGAAAGCTCTGTTAGAGGAGAGGAGAAGGAGCTTTTGCTTCAGTTACCGCTGCAACTTCCCATGGCTGTTGTCTGGGGTCACTAACGAGCTGTATGTAAGGTCTCTGGGGTGCCACGGGTAGTAACACGGAGAATGCCTTGTCAACCTGGCAAAGTTAATGGAAGCCCCTTGGCAGGCTTTACCAAGGGGATGTGCCTTTACAACAAGTGGGAGGTTGCATTTGGAGAGAGCCAGTAGTCTTGTTTTCAGTCCGGGCACTGCTTAAGGGTTTGGTTTTTTTTTTTTCTTAAAAAAAACTTCTCTATCTTTATGGATTCGGGCTTGACAGCTCTGTAGTAAATTCCAATCTCTCCTTCAGGAATTGATTGATTTGTGAGGGTAAACCGTGCTTGTCTTCTCCAAGCATGAAGAGCACAGCTTCAGAACATGTGTGCAGATGAAATCTGGTAATAATTCCTGTCATGAAAGTGATGGTAACGATGCCTGAGAGGGAGCTTTTTTCAGTTTGTTACCCTGCCAGGAAAAATTCTCCAGACCTGCAGTTGCATAATCCCAAAGGATGTCAAATAAACTGTAGTCTGCCCACTGGGGAAAGTGGTACAAATGTGAGGGATGAGAGAGGAGCTCTGAATTCTGGTCTTACCACCATCCTATGCTGGCTGGGTGACCTTCAGCATGTCGCTGACGCGGGCTTGGGGACATGTGGATCCCAAACTGCCAGCAGCAATGTCTGCTAGCATTTGCCCACAAGCAGCTATATACATTTGCTGGCTTATGAAATAGTAGGTATGCTGTCTTTGTAAGGGCTTTCTTCTGAGTCAAAGTTGGTTTCAGTAACAGCAGTGAGGGCTTGGGGGGATGGGAACCAATGCTAGTTAGGACCATAAAACCAACGTGAGAGAAGCATTAGCATTAGGGATGTGTTTCGCTCAGAGGTCAAAAGACCATTATGGAGCAGAAGGCATGCCAGGGAACTGCATGTCAGTGAAGGATTATGTTTAAGGCAGCTCTTTGCTGTGGGTTTCCCTAGTGCCCTTACAGAAGACAGAGCCTTTTTAACAAAGCAAAAACCACAAAGGCTTTACTGTGAGTGGAGGTGTGTAAGCTTTAAGGGCATGATCAAAAAGGAGCATGCTTTGGCATGAGACACCATGGGATACTTCTTAGAGCTTTTGATGAGGAAATTCTAATCTCTGTCCAAAGTACTTTGTCTGGTACTTACAGGAATGAGTACCTTGTATTTGAAATGGAGTGAGATGGGCCCAATAGACCAGTGCAAAATATGTTGTGTGGANCCCCCCCCAGCTTACAGTAGTGTTTTGCTGGAAAATGTCACCATCTGTAGTAAAACTGGAATCCTCTGGTGCTATTTATAATTGTCTTTTTTTCGTAAGACATATGATGGCAGGTGTGTGTATAGCTTAGTTTTTGACTGGCAAAACTATGTCCTGAAAGTCAAACTGGGCAGGATCTGAGCAGGTTTAGTTGTTGTTTCTAGAATAAGATAGAGAGAGCCTGGTTTGTCTTTCTGTGTCTTTTGTGTTTTGTTAGGAAAGGCTCAGCTTCCCTGGAAAGGACCAGTTGGTTCAGCGGTTGTGAAATTCTTTAGAGTGCTAACTGGGGCTGCAGCAATGATGAAGGAATGTTTCCAGGAGTGGAGGTGTGGCCTTTTAAGTTATTCCCAGCTCTTTCCACTTGAGAGTATAATGGTGGTCAGGTGGAAAATCATGCTTTTAGTTCAATGCTGGTGATTCTGGCATATTGTATTTTGTCACATTATTATTTTGGGATCCAGACGTCGAAAAGAATTTATATTTTTTTTCTGCTCAGGTATGATCTGTTCACCTGGAGGTGTCCATCTGCAACTCTCCATCAAAAACAACACTCTGCTTTCTGAAAATATCTTTTATCAGTTGAACATCAGCCTGCATTCATAACAAAGCCACTGAGGCCTGAAATCCCAATTGCTATATTTGATATGCTTTACAGATGTTGCTATATGAATCATCATGACTTCTATTTTTTACTGTAGGCTGCTCTTTTTGGAGTGACTCTGTTACAGTTTCTGTTGCGTTTGTGCTTCATCTTATTCCTGAATGCAAGTTATTGTAATATTGTGACTGATGCTTAGCAACTGCCAGTTTTACATTTTTAGACTTCCAGAAAGAAAACGTTAGATAAAACTGGCATTCCACCTTCACAGAGAGATTTTAAAAACAAGATTAGCCTAAGCACTGAAAACCAAAGATAGGCATAGCTAGGTTCCAGTTCCCTTAACTCTTCACATCCTTCACGTGTTTCTACATCTCAGTCATTTTCTCTGCGCTATCCATATTTCGAGTAGTTGGCCAAAGGTCACCGCTGCCTTGGTCCCTATATGAATATGTACGCAAGGTGGAG
Organism: Burhinus bistriatus; assembly: GCA_013397275.1. NCBI lineage: Eukaryota > Metazoa > Chordata > Aves > Charadriiformes > Burhinidae > Burhinus > Burhinus bistriatus. Next base: position 378,201 of record VYXH01011581.1, on the reverse strand, counting down.
GAATTGGTGTTGGAGGTCCACTCTGCTGTTGATTGTGCAGACTCCCCTGAAACATTTGAGGGTGAGATGTGAGCTGCTTAAGGAGTACAAAGAATAGGAGTGAAATCAGGAGACACGTGTGAGAAAGGCAGCTTGCTGCATTCAGAAATGCATTGATTTTTACAGATTCCTGTCTAGGTTGTATCTGTCACCTTTGCTTGTATTTTGCTCAGACACCTAAACTGAGATGTATGTGAAATTAAAATGCTTTTATCTAAAACTATGATCTCCCTCACTGCCGCTCCTAGCCCTTTGGTCACTGGTGTCGAAATGTTCATAGCAAGATTTGCTAGGTGCCTGAGCATGCAAGTATGGCATATACCACTATCTTGTCTTGAGTATAAGTCAAGGATTTGCAGACTGGGTCTCCTTAGAGGAACCCATGCTATAAGGTGTGGTCTGAGTACAGCCTTGCAGCATGGAGTTCAAAGTAAATCACAGCATTAATTGTCATTTTTAAGGGGGGAAAAAAAACCCCAAACTTTTATTTAATAGCTTAGCAGTTAATCCTGGTGCCTGCTGAGTTGGGGACCAGAATTCAATTTGCTATAGGTGTTGCCTGCACAAGAATGCCCAGGCTATTGAAGGTTAGGACTGTCTAGCCCTGGTAATTTTCACAGTGGCACTGTAGAGCAGGTGGCAAGTTGTGTGAGCAATTCAGACTAAAAACATTTCCTTATGCCCCTGCCCTTCACTCTCCCAAAAAGTATGTATGATGGCAGAAGATACTCTAATGGCTCTTAACAGTTTGTAGCCCCTCCAAAAATAAATCTTTGTTATTAAAAATAGAACAGAAATACTTGCAGGCATTGCATGTCACACAGGCTTCAGTTTTGCCATGATCATCTTTGTAAAATATTTCGAGAGCAACTCAAAAAAGACATTACACAAGAGGGAAATATTTATTAATTATTCCAACTTTGACTAGGTTAGTGCGCCTTCTATAACTTTTATATAACTATCCTAATCTTTATACACTATTAAGCTAACTCGATATTTTTTAATGGATATATTTACGCAAAAGGTGTCAAAGTAGTATAAGTGAATCCGTTTATCTTTGAAAACATGGAGATCTTTTGTTGTATCTCTTGGAACTGGTTGGAAAAATCAAATTTTTGCTATAGTCTTAAAAATAACATTCAGTAATCTAGATAGAATTAAATATTAGCTGGCTGTCATTAGTTATTTTCTTCATTATAAAAAAAGATCTAAATATGAGTTAGCAGTGCATTAAATACCTTTCTAGTGTATAAATGATTTACGAATACATGACAGATTTTAAATGCATACTGACATTCCCCTTGCACACAGACATGTAATACCTATGCTAAAGAGGTTAGATTAGAAAAGACTGGTAGAGAAACAATGAAATAGCTTTTTTGTCACTGTGTCCTTTCATTTTTAAGCTATTTGAAGTAGATTTATCCAAGTGAGGGACTCTGGGTTACAAAGTACCAAGCACTGACTGTTTCTGCACTTTGACAGTAGTATTTTTCTTTTTACCTGTGAAACTGATACTTTTACTATAAAATTAATTATGAATGGTCAGCAGCTCTTCAGAGGTACAGTGAACACAACCTAGTAGAATAACAGAAAGTAGGATGAGAAAAAGAATTAGTAACTAAAAGGGCCAAAAGGAAACATTAATAGCAAATATTGTGGAAGGCTTCCCAATCCAGAGAAATTGTCCCTAACTGCTGTAGTTAAATCTAGTACAGTTTTCTCCTGTAGGGAGGCAATATTGACGTTTGTGCCCAAGGATGCTGGTATAATTTAGAAGCAGTAGTCATTGTATCTGATATGTAAAATGTTTAAGAGAAGGGGGAATTAATCTATCCTCCCTCTGCAGTTAGAGTGGGTACGAATCAGCAGAGGAGGTGTAAGGCAGATGTTTGGGAAAAAGCTTGCTAATAGTGAGGATGATGAAGCATTAAATTAAATCACCTGTGAGGGTTGCAGAGCAGGCTAGATCAATGATTGACAATTTTTTTTTATTTTGTAGACCGTTTCTACATGTTTTCCCATGGAGACATACCCTTTACAGTCAAGTTTACTGACAACACACTTGCTTTTTGAAGTTACTGTCCCCTAAGAGTCACGGTCACTGAACCACAAAAACCACCAGCACAGATTTTCTATGACTCCTTTGAAGTAACGATAAGTAGGGGCAGGAGCTCCATTTAATGCTTAAGTAAAGGGGCATAGCATCGTTGCAGGTGAGCTGTCCGTCTGACTTCTAATGCAGTCATGTAAGTTTTGTTGAAACAGAATTTGGCTTTAAATGACCTGTGAGTAATGCAGGATGCCTGTGTGAGAACTGATAGGGAACCTGGCTGCGCTTGTGCTTCAACCTATAACATTTTCTCCTGTGGAAGAGTTGTAGTGAAGGAGCTCTCGATCCCATCTTTGGTAATAATAAATTGGAATTTTGCACAGAAACCTGCTTGAGTCTTGCTGGGATGGGGAGGGGGGCAAGCCTGGACCATAACCTGTAGCCTGACCAGTACAGATCATGAATTACACTGGGATTGAAGTGAGAGAGAACAGGGGGAGGAAAAAAAAGCTTACTATGTGTGGCAGCCAGGTTTGCATTTGCTGAGAGCTTTGAATCCCAAATAGAAATGCATCAACGTCATGCTACAAAAACACTAGGATGTCTGTTCCAGCCTGGAAGCCTTTTCACTGTAGGAAGTATGGCCGTATTTCCTTCTGTCTGTCATTTGCTTTCATTCCCCTTGGGCTTTTATATTTTGTTACTGGCTTGGTATCTTCCCTATCCATCAGTCTGGCGCATCCCATTAAGCAGCTTTTCTTGATTGACTAATGAGATGCTATTTTTGGCAATGCTTTTATCACTATCTCTTTTATTTCTTGGCTACATTTTCTGCATTTTCACTCGTTAATCTTTAGTGGATCCTCTGTTGCTACTGTATTTACTGTTATATGCCTCACTGGGATTTTTTTGGTCAGTTGTTACTCCTCTCTACTGTCATTTCCTTGCCCACTCCTTCCCAGTTGTGTTCCTCCTGCTTCATTTGGGTTTGTTCTGCCATCTTACAGAGGCCTCTTCTCATCTGTCCCCAGGCAGTACATCAGTTTTCTCCTGTGCCCAACACCCCCTTTCAAATAATCAAAAAGTAAATAGCATTTCCAGGGGGAAATTCATCCTGTCTAAGCCAGGCAGGATGAACCATGCCAATAGGTTCCTGTCTCTGTTCATTAATTACAGAAGTCTAACTAGGATAGACCAGATGCCTAACTTACCGAGAGTTAAGTGTAAGTAAGATGAATACCATTCGTGTAAGCTGCTAGGACTTAAAATGCTGAGTATTAAGACAGCATGTGCTACTGCACATTAAAATGACAGGTAGAAGAGTAATTTAGGAAGCTGTTTGTAAGTTATAGGATTTTGGCAGTTGTTTAACCCACAGTGCTAAAGCAATTTAGAATTAACTTGGTTTTAAATCACCTTTTTCTGTCCCAGTGATTAGCAGCATCAAATTCCAGATGCAAGTCCGGCTTTTAATCCAAATAATAGCTTTCTCTCCATCATACATAAATACAGCCTTAACATATCAGTGTGTTAAATGGAATAATGCTATTATCAGAAGATTAAAAGAAATATTCCTACTTTCATCTGCCGAGCATATCCTGAGTCTGTAAGGTATTTCAGAATTAGCATAAATACCAGTCTAGAAGTGTTTTCAGGTTGTACTTAAAGGGATTGCTGTATTCTTGACACCTGCTTATTTCATTCTCCAAAAATGTAACCCATGAGAATAAAGTAAGTAACCTAAGGCCAAAATAAAGAGTTCTTTAAAGGGTTACTTAACTTCCTTCTGCTGTGTGGTGGCTTTACTGACTTAGCTCATAGACACCAAGATGGACCCAAGACTGTAATAATTAAAACTTCTTGGGGCCATTTCATGCTGGTTTCATGAGGTCAGTGGGATACTTTCATTGACAAGATTTTCCTACACACTGTGTAAGGTAAAGTATTAATGGAAATCAGTCTAGTTCTGCTAGCATAAATGCTGTGGCTGCTATTGACCCAATTCAGAAGTCTCAGGTGATCTGGCTCATTTTGCAGTACAGCTGCCCAAATGCTCACTGTGGGAAAAGGCAGGGTATGGGCTTCCCATGCATTAGCTACTCTGTTGCAGCTGGAGCGTGCCTGCCCTTCTCTTGCGGCATTTTGTTTTTACCATGGGTACAGGCAGTTGGTACAGGATAACTAAAATGCTGTAAGTCAGTACACTAGTAGTTTGTTCAGGTATCCGTACCCTCCAGAAGGTATTAATAGCAACACAAAAAAGTTAGTGGGCACCTGTGTTCGTCCTGCGGTTAATAGTGGTGTAGCACAGTTGGGTGTATGTGGCTTGAAAACCTATTGGAAACTTGTCTGTGTGGACAAGCCCAACAGGATGATGCCCTGTGTCCATTTCTGATGTGTTTGGATGTTAATATAAATACACTGTTCGAAAAATCTGTGAAATGGATGTATCATTAACACCAGAGCTAAAAGATGGAGGTTTGACTGATTTCCATATCCAAATAGTTCATTGCTAACTCTGCATTTCCTAAGTGGAGGAGTGAGAGAGATTGGAAAAATAATCTTAAGCAGGGACAATAGTTACAGGCAAACACATTTAACAATAACCTGTAGAGAGATTCACGGCAGTCTCTTGCTGGAATTTAAATGATCAATGGTTTGGACAGAATTCTTATCACAAGAAATCCCTTAATTGCCAATTGTATACATACCCTGTTCTTATCCAGTATGGACTGCTGCTACTGAGTGAGATGGTCTGACTTGCTGCAACAGCTTTTAGGGTGGAAGAGAGAAAATTTTGCTGAATGAATTTAAAGATATACAAAGAATTGCAAGGAGAGAAGGTGCACGCCTCTCTTCTGTGTGTACATAAATATTTGTGGATTTTTAAATATTTTATGCCTTCCCTATGTGAAAGTTCTCCTAAGATTCTGCTAATGTTTCTAGCTTAGAAATGTGAACCAGAGTGACATGACGTCTTTGTTTTTCCATTGTGCATCTCCTGGGAGTCTAGACGATATGCATGATAAATCTTTCACCTTGGCAGAAAGAGAGGGAAGTGTTTAATATTTAACCAAGGTTGTCTTTTACTTCAACATCTATTGATAGGGGACTGCAGTTACAAATATGTAAAAATGTGTTTGGTTTTGCTAAAAGGAGTGCTTGGAAGGAGAAAGGTATAACCTTTCCCTAAGGAATAGGCCTCAACTGCACTAGAAGAGTGTGTTTTAAAAATTAGTCAGATTAAGCCCACGTTACACTGAAATAGTTTAATACTTGCTTAAATAGGACCATGTGTAAGCACAGTAGTTAAAACAGTGGCTTTTGAATCAGTGTGGTTAAATTGTGCAAATTGCTGGGTCTGTGTCCTCGTCTTCTCAAGTTCTCATGTCAGACTGTCAGTGATTCTCCCATGGGGAGCAGCACATCAGGTTTGTGTCATTGTTATCTCCTGTTTACTGAAGAAAATGGTCTACTAACTAGTGAACTTAATTCACTGAATCCCAGTCATGCATGCTTTTTGCTAAAGAAAGAGTAATTTTTTAGTGTCTATAGATTCCTCTAGGATAGATGACGATTGCATTTCCAGAATTACATCTAGTTACATTTACACCATTGGAAAAAACTCCAGTTACTGATAGCAAACTAGCAGAAGCATCCTGCCTGACCTGCTTTCTGTCCTTCTCAGAAACTCAGTAGAGCTTTTCGAGATAAAATGCAGAAGTTAAAAAGGCTTAGCCCAAACTTAATCTTTTTTTGTGAGCCTTTTGTGGATCTGAGCTGCATCTCTTGTACAAATCTGGTATGTTGTAGGTAGGGCAAGAGTTGTGCATCACAACTTCCTGTACTCAGTGTATTTGTTACCAGTCTCAAACTAATTGTACTTGTCTTAATGCAGTGTGTATTTGTTAATTCTCTTTGTTATTCTCTCTCGCTGGGCTTGTACAATATGTAAGCAGTCTATAGAATTAAGCCTACCACAAGAATGCTACAGTCTTGTAGGTAAAAAAGATCTAGTAAACCTTTGAAAACCCAAACAAACAAACAAGAATACAAATACTGTTTTTTCATGGCTTTTAAAATTTTTGTTATAAAAAATAATATGAGTAGGATATTTTCAGTAGAATTGAGGCGCCTACAAGCTAGAGAGCTGGAGAGTTCACTGAAAATGAGTGGGCACATGCAGCTTTCAAATGCTTACCCTGTTGGGCTGAAATCTGTAAGCTAAAATTGTTTTTAAATACCTAGCCTTGATGATTAATGTGTAGGCTTTCCACCAACACTTACCAAAAAAAAACCTACTAGGAAAACATACATGCAGTCACACTCTGTCTGTCTCTTGCAGATGCGCACAACCCGCAAAGTATCGGTATGGCCTGTGGGACTGGTAGGAGGACGACGGTACGAGCGCCCGGTCGTGGAAAACGGCAAAGTTGTTGGCTGGTACACTGGCTGGAGAGCTGACAGGCCCTTTGCTATTGACATGGCAGGTAAGTACCATGTTTCCTGGTACGTGAATGTTTCTCATAATAGCTATTCTTAAATTTTTTATGAGTGGGACAGAAACAGATGTTTCAGTGTAAGCAGCTTTTAAAACTTCTGAAGTGCATCCACTGTACGTAGCTCTTCAGCACTAAACATCCTGGAAGTCTTAGCTTGCACATCTCATCTAATTAAGTTGCTTCTTGGTGATACCTGAACTCACTTTCTCTTTTTCTAATTTTATGCAGCAACTTGGCTTTTATGTTGTATAAATTGTTTGTCTGAAACAAGTTAATTGTAAATTAATTCACCCAATTAATTTTTGCAAGGAGCCCCTGCCTTTCATTGTGTCATCAGTCTATACCAGGCAGTATAAATGCAGACCCTTCTTAGACCTCATGCTGTAAAATGCTACTTTATCATGAAATTACTCGTTTTTATTGGTTATTTGGAATGATGGTGATAACTGTAGATGGATATAGCTTGAAACACTGGGCTTACGGGAAAAATCACTGACAGCTATACCCTAGTAGATGAAGGCAGAAGAGATTCAAAATGGATCTAATCAATCTTCTGCTGTGAAGTTAGCACACCACATAGCTCTGTCTTGCTGTCAGTCCATGCTTAGACAATCTTTTCTATATGTTCACAACTGCCACGTGAATCATCACCATGCAGAAGTCTGATTTCTGATGTAGCAGCGCTGGTTTCCCAGCAAAGGATACGATATTTGCACTTAAGCATATTCTGTATTCAGGAAGGAGATGAAAAGGAAAAAGTAGGAATACTAGGGCACGAACGGGGTAGACATAGCCAGCTGTTTTCTTTTTTCTGATATCCTTGTGTTTTGGGAGAGGGAAAAAAGACAATGCTTTCTCATCTCAACAGAATATTTTTATATGGATTGAAATGTTTGATGAAAAACAGGTACAGTATTTACAGTACAATGGGTTAAAAAGAAGAAAAGAGGACTAACAGTTGTTAACACCTCAAAGGCAGAAACATCAACAGGTGAATTCTTCTGCACTGTAGAAGCATTTCATCTTAATAGTATCACCTGGCATGAAAATATTTGACTGTCTAGGTAGAGGCATTCCTCAGGGGAGAACTGCATCTGTCAATCCCTAAGCCCGTGCAGCCTGTTGCGGACTGCAGCTGTGCATTTTAAGGGTCTCTGCCTGTGGATTTATAGATACATATTGATACTATGCTATAGCAGTGGTTACTTATGGGCATTATAAAGATGATAGCACGGTTCATAATCCATTAGCAGCAGGCAAAAAGCCATTACACAACATTAGCTGAGGGAGTCTAACTCAGACATGAAGAGATACACGGAGAGTTCTTAAGTCGTTGTTTACACTTTGCAGTTGCTGGCTGAAACACTGGCATGAGGGGAAAACAGCTCCATTAGGAACATTATCTGTGCGTACTTTTACCAAAGTCACGGAAGAGAGGGTTATAGAGACAAAGATATGAAGGTTCAGAGTATAGTAAGTTATTGCAGATCTACAAACAAGGAGTTACTACTCTGTGAGAAAACTTTTATTAGTCTTCAAAAAATAACTAATTAAATTACATTTGTGATTTCAGCAAGGAGGGAAATGTATGTTGGGTAGGCTGGTAAAAAAATATATTGTTTGCATCTTCATTCCGCTCAGGAATACAGTGGGAGGGCACAAACAGAACAGAACCTGTAAATCCAGAACTGCATAGGCATCTGAACAGGTGCAGTCTACACTCCATTATCCACCCTTGTCAATCCCCTGACCCCTCAATACACCCCTGGGGACTTGCTAACAAACCTAAGCCCATGCTGTAGTACATCACTGGCATTCCTCCTTCTGCTGGCACCAAATCTATCAGCAACTCAGGTCATACCATATACAGCACATAAGGAAGATAGAGGATCTCTTGAAAATATTACCATGAAAAAAAAAAAAGGTGCATATATTAAACTGCTCAGCTGTCTACAGCTGTTTATAATTAATGTATTCCCAAGGCACTGGTAAGGGGGCTCTCTTTGGTTTACAGAACTATCTTTTTGTAGTGATTTTCACAATAATTTGATCATGAGGCTGGGTTTGAAAAGAATGACTGCTTAAAAGGTTTGGGACCACTGATTTAACTTGTGGCTGTTCAGAGGAAGCGCATCCTTGCTTTTAAGCACATAAACTTCATATTTTAGTCTTCAAGATACAGGGCCAAATTTAGGTCTACAGCAAGTGGAGACAGGTCCAGGTGATTTCATTGGGATCAGCTCAAAGACCCTAGCTGGCCAACTTCCCTAGATTCTTCTTTGAAATGTACTTGCACCCGGCAGTCACTTTAGATCAGTTCAGTAAACATGGCTTATTTCTTTTGAGAAGTTTGTGGTTGACACTGCTATTCTTCAATGCTAAACTGCATTCAGAAAGCAGAGTAGCTGTTTCCTGTGTTGCTTCTTGTCTGGCAACCAACATACCATATGAATTCGTTCTGATGTTTTTTAAGTTCCGCCTCAGTTTTAACTATAGGTGGGTTGTAGAGTTTGACACAGACTTCCTTACCCTCAAGGAAGAAAAGCAAGAGAGAACTGAGTGTTGTAAGTAAGAAGGGGCATTGATTCAGAGGGTAGACATTGTGGTGTTTATTATAGACCTGATTTAAAATCTTCTATATTAAATGATGCTGTTAGTGATTTACTTTTGGCTTGTTCCCAGTGCCAGAGTTTTTGACCACCCATGAGAATAAGTTAGATGATTGTGATTTTCCTACTGTCAAGATTGTTTAAGGAAAACAGATGCATGCTTTACATTAGCATCCCAGGAGCTGCTTCCTGCAGTCACAGAGATTAATCTATGCCTGTGAATCATGGGGCAAGCAGACTTTGGACTTGCGGTCTAGAGCTTATCCACTGTGCCTTAAGTCCCTCTGCTAGGGCCTGAGCAACTTTTTCTTTTTTCTTTCCTAATTTTGCCATAATATGAGGTCTTTAGTACATCTCATCTTTCTTACACTAGTGTCCTGGTTTGAGGTGTGTATAGATTTGATAGATAAAAAGTAATAGTGATCTGAGCAAGATGCAAATGGTATGGAATAAGGGGTGGAATGTCCTGGTTTGAGGTAAAATAGGACCAATTTTGTTCAGTAGCTTTACTTTTTAGCTAGGCCTCTTCTAACTGCTGAAATTAACAGCATGTTGTGTAGAAAACTGTTCACTCTCAGAGTGATAAGACCCGTGTTTATAGTTGATGCCAAGGAATGGTATGCAGAGAGGCTCCTGCTTATACTTATTACTGTAACAACCAAGGCCAGCCAACTTTGTTACTTGCCCCGTTGGAGGGTTGGAAGCGGAAAAGCGTAGAGGGGTCACACCTGTGGGGAGGAGCGGACAGGACAGGTGACCCAAAACTGACCAACAGGGTATTCCATCCCATCTGCCTCATGCTCAGTATAAAAGCTGAGGGATCAAAGGGTCAGCCCTCTTTCTTCAATGGCCGACATCTGAGGAGGACTCTGTCTCTGCGTCTCCCTTTGATCCCGGTCCTGAATCCAGATCCGGAATCCAGTTCCCGTCCGTCACTGAGTCCAGTCTGGGACTTCCCCAGCGCCTGCTGGTGACGCGATTGTCATCCTGGGAGCTTGATACGGTTTTGTATATATTTCATTATTTTTCTTTTTATTATTTTATTATTAATATTTCATTAAAGCAGTTTAGTTCCTCCCTTCGGGAGCAGAGCAAGAGAGAGCGAGCATCTGTCGTTCCACCGGATTGGGCCAATCTGGCCCAAACCACGACAACTAGTCTATTAATCATAGAAGCCCAGGTTGGAAATGACCTCGAAAGATCATCTGGTCCAACCTTTAGAAAAGGTTGAAAGAAAAAGTCTCATTTTTCAAAATGTTTAATGAAATAGTATTTCCACATTTGAGTTAGAATCCCCCAAGCTTTATTTTGAAAGCATTGGAAAACACTGATGTTATTAAAAATAAAAAAAAAAAAAGAATGCAATTGCAATCATACTACAATTAGTATGACAATATAATGTGGAGAAAACTCAGCTGAAACAAGCAGTTTTGAATGTCACTGCAAAACATGGCACATTTTTTCTCAATCTGCTGGATGTTAGAAGTACAAAAGATTTTAAGTGAGCAGCTATGGCAGACACCAAACTCAAAAAAAACCCACCTCCAAACCCACCCTTCCATTAAAGGGTAACAACTATTTTAAGTGTTGTTGCGTTTAAAATAGAGAGCCTCTTTCCTAGTAAATTAGCTGTCAGCAGATGCCTTTGTTCTGAACTACAAAAACTCCTGGTTGAGCACCTCTGCCTTACTGCAACCCAAACAATATGTCACAGGGAGAAGATACTTGTCAGAAGCTGACCACAAACCATGCCAAGTTCTACAAGCCAAAGGTAGTACCTTGAACCATGTGGAAAACAGTGTCTCTGTTTCAGAATCAGCACTGAGCATTAGCTACACTCCCGAAACGGTAAACACCCTCAGTTGCTAGCTTGCCTTCAGCTACTATCCTATCATCTAGAGCATTCAGGAAGTAAAGGCATTAATCATGGCAACAAAATCTCCAAAGACTGTCTCAGTCTAACTGGATGAAGAAAAATAGTTCTGCCTTTTAACAGAAGCCATTCATCTAACACAAGTCAAGGTGTGAATTAACAGAAACAGCTTCTGTACAAAGAAGCACAGATGTAATCTTTGCCATGTCTCCCAGGTATCTTGTCCTCCAACAAATTAATTCTTATCTAGGTGGCTCTTCAGCCAATTAGATTTAATTTACAGCCTTGCATTAAACACAAACCCAAAACACCTCTTCACACTGGCTATGAAAATTGTCCTGTGGCATTTCATGTGATCTTAAGGCCAGTAAGACCTTGTAGGAATAATGATCAAGTAAGAGAATTGTATGCATGTAGCACTGTTCTGTTATGCTATGCTAGAGACAGTAATTCCAGATTAATCCCTGTTTGGTGATAGAATTCAAAATAACAGTGTCTTTTCATCTATTACCACAGGATGATTATCTACTGAGAGAAATAACTAGTGCCACTGTGGCCAAAACCTAAGCCATCTCCTCTCTTTTTGATGCCAAAATGATCCGTCTGTGGTAAAAAGTCAACTGACAGTTGTTATGAGAAAATAGTTTTCCCTAGAGTCGACTGGAAGTCTGTCTACGTAAATACAAAGTGTCATACATGAAATTAAAGCAGCTATAAATCAGAGCTGAATAACTAGAGAGCCTGGAGATAAGTCTTCTTCAATTATTTTATCTCTTCAAATTGCTGCTTTATTGGATTTTTTTTTTTTAAGAAACAAAGACTGCTTGACCACTGATCAAGGAAACAAACCTCAGGCCACAGGCCAGTCTGTGCACAGTAGTCCATGTCCTTGCCACATACAACACTCAGTTTAATAAACTGACTTTCATTTCATGTCTGAAAACATGTGTGTGGAGGGGTTGATAGCACCCAAAAATGGTGGTTTGCAATAGCACAGTAGCAAGGGCATGTGTTAAATGCAGGGGGGTGTGGCACATCTGAAGATCTCTGTGTAGGAGAAATCCATCCAGTTTTCTCAGAAGAGAAGCAAGCTTTGCAGCAAGAAAACCTAGGAGAAACTAATGTATGGATAAGTATGGGCTGGGGGGGCAGACATGACAGGGAGCTAAGCTGAGACAAAGATAAGCAGCGGAAAATCTGTGTCTCTTCTGCTTAGAATGGATTCCTTCTCCTCTCTAACAACTAGGACACTAGACTAATTTTGGCGTTTACTTAATTTTCTCCTTCATGGATGACCAGCTTAAATCTTAAAAAAAATAGTTTTAAAAAGAAACAGCACAGCAGCTCACACAGCTGATCAGGGCTCCAACAATGCCTTCCCTTGCAAAGCAAATGTGTGTGTGTGTGGGGGGGGGGGGGGGGCGAAGACGAAGNTGCTGCGCGGCGGCGGGAGGCGCGAAATATCAACCACACTAAAGCCCAGTGGCACCAAAAATTTGTATTGTTTGTTCTAATTGAAAAAATCCACCAAAAACAAACCTAACCAAAAATACTGAACTGAACCGGGCCAGTTTGTTCAGCAGTGATAAGTCTATGGTCGTCTTTCAAAGTGCAGAAAGTTGGCTTTATCTCTCTCTTGCTGAGAGAGTTTAAACTCAGCCTTGGCTGTTCACAAATGATTACACTTGGCTACAAACAGCACTGGGATGGAGCCCACCTTGTGCTCCCTCACAGCCAGGCTACAACACAGGGGAAGCAGTAAAGGCCTGTAGCCTGCTGAAGACAAAGCCCTGCCTGGGAGAGAAGTCCAAACTGCCCTTCTTTGCCCTGGTACTGCCTGCCTAAACTCAGCAGCTGCAGCAGAGAACAGCTGGATCTCAGCATTGGTGCAGTCTGCAGAGCAGGACCTGCAGAGCTTAACTGCACAGTGAGAACAGGCTACAACTAAGTCTCACACTTCCAGGAAGTCTTTTATTCACTGGACTACTCTGCAAGGTGTGAATAAGCCCTTTCCATCTAGACACCTATTCTTCTTTATACATTTTATCCTGCCTAAGATAAAGTTCAACATGTTTTCTTCAACCATGTCTGTCAGCAAATTGGGACCTCAGTTTACATCCAACCCATAAGTCTTCATGTGCACTGTCCAAATCTTTATTAAAAAAAAAATCATTTTCCATTATCTTCCTGTGCTTTACTACAAGCAAGAGCATGATAGTTAAGATAAAAGTGGTTTCAGTCTACCTTCTTTACATGTGAGGTAGTATTTACTTCCTTATATTTTCTTCTTGAAAAGGGTCCTATAAAAGCTGGAGATAGTTTAAAGGAAAATACAGTAGCAACGTAATTCTAGTAAAAAAGGGGACAGATTTATATTCCAATTAGATAAAGTTATACTCATTTAAAAATGAGAAAATTTTAAGACTGGCTTTAGAGTTAAATGTTCTTGCAGTTTTTCCGAACAGATGTCAAAACTGTTACTACTGCTGTTAAAAGGGACAGCTGGAACCACACTGAACTGATGAAAAAAGGATTTCTTTGGTAGGCCTAGCAATTAGACATAAGGAATTACAAATGTAATTTTTCTTTACAAGTGTATCAGTCGACTTGTGAGTCATACTTAAAGCAGCATCCATGCAAAAACCTTGCTGAATGCAAACTGGAAGGTTCTATAAACAATGGCAAATCAGAGATGCATAAGAGCTGCTTCAGAGAGGGAGAGTTTATTCCAACTCGTGATTTCTCTGTTTGTAATCTCCCTTTGAGGGACCTAATGTACGTTATTGGAGGAAAGCATTGCAGAGAGAGGCATGTGCACTGACGAAGCCCTTTCAGTCGGGCTGTGCAACACACAGGTGAGCTACAGACTGTCTTGCAGACCACTGTTGATGAAAATGATTCACAAGTCCACATTAACTACACAGTGTGCAAGGCAAAACACTAACATGGCTTGTCTTTCATCAACAATAATGTTAGAACTCTCTAAAGGCTAAAAATCTCTGAAGACCACAGCTGTCATAACTAACATATTTTAACCTTTTTTTCTGACTCTCACCTTTAAACCTAGAAGTGTTTGTACAGTATAAATTTCATACATTTTATTTTACTTAAAATTTAGCTTTATTTCTTTATTAGAAGTAGAAAGGAAGGATAGTCTGAGATCTTAGCAATACCTGACATTTCAGGCAAAAAAGCATATATTCTCTACATGACAGGAAATTGATTAAACATCTTAAAAATATGGTGCAATTAAAAAAATCCCATTGCACCTTCAGGGCAAAACAAAACAGTGTAGGATATACAAACCTACCAAATTTTGTCTGTCCATATAATCAAATTTACACATTTTTAAAAAGAACATGGGAGATTTCTAGGCTTAAGTGTAACTTCCACAAAAATGTAAAGCCTAAAGGTTTTTTTTCTTCACGTGTTTTCCCCCTCTCTCTCCAAGGATTTGCTGTGAGTCTTCAAGTGATTCTGTCGCATCCGAAAGCCGTATTCAAGCGTCGTGGTTCTCAACCAGGAATGCAAGAATCCGATTTTCTGAAACAGATAACAACAGTGGAGGAACTGGAACCAAAAGCAAACAATTGCACAAAGGTACTGATTTCCACACTTGCTAAAAAGCTTTCTTATCATCTCTGCAGATGACTGTACTAACACATGTTATTCTATAGGTTCTGGTATGGCACACACGAACAGAAAAAGTAAATCTAGCTAATGAGCCAAAATACCATCTGGACACAGTCAGTATCGAGGTATGACCTGGAGACACAGTGACACAGGAAGTACAGGACAATGGATGTGTCAGAACAGTCTACTTCTGCCTGAGACCTTTTAATAGTCATCTGATGGACTTCTGTGGAAACAAAAGGAAGCTGTCAGACACTCTAATAAGCAAATTCAGTGGGTGTGCTTTGTTCTAACTTGTTTGCATGCTTTCTGAACTCTCGTCTTAATAAACTGACACTTACCTTTGTTTTAAGGCTGTTTCCACATAGTAAAAACAATCAAGAGAAACATGGCTGCAATGGAGTATCTTCAAAATCATAATTTATGTATATACTTTTTGTATTTATCCAGCTTAATGGTGTAATTATAAACTGATTTTAAATCACAAATTGTTGATCTAAATATCTGCATAAATGGATCCTCCAAATTGAACATGTTTTCCTTCATTAAAAGTAGACTTCTTGAAGAAATAGCAGTCAAATAGGTCATACAATAATGAAATAAAAACCCACAATCACATATGGATTTATCCTTTTAATATAGGGAAATAACATTTTATCATTACGAGGCACCATAAAATGTAAACACAATCACTGTCGTAAACCTGGATATCTCTGCAAGGAAAAATATATCTGTTCACATTGAGTTACCTTGTATGCATATTGTGCCGCTAGTTTTCCGCATTAATACTGTGTGCGTGCCTCGTGAGCCAGATTGGATACTTTATCACAGGAAACTCAAATGGATCAAATGCTCATTTTTAAAAGAATAAATTATTGATTTGTAGAACTACAGCAACATCCAGGTTTATCTTTCTTTCAATAACCATGTTCCCTGTTATGCACACCATAACAACATCACAGTGAAATGTATGATGAAACAAAATTTGTTTGATACACTAGAAAACATTGCTCAGTGATACATTTACATTCTATTTATAGATGATTAAACATTTGTTCATACAGTACCTTCTACAGGATTACTGGGTAATTTGGGGGGGAGGGTGTCAGGGTTCATATTTTTGGATATTACTAACATGATAGCTACATCCCTTATATGCAAACATTTGATCTAGAATTTTGAGGGGAAAAAAATTCAGTATGTTGTTAAGCAGCTTCTTAAATATATGGTCTGTGAAATCATATGCATTGTATGAAAACGCTGCCAATGATATATAAATGGATTCTTGATTTGCTTTTCACTACATCAAATTCAAATCAATATAGACCACAACACGGTCAGTCAGTTATATTCTTAATCTGAACAGCTGGGGAAAAAGAAAAAGAATATGTACATGGAAGGAACAGCGAAAGTAAATGCATTTGAACAAGGAATGTTAGGTGGCTGTTCTGGGCAAGACTTCCATTGCAACGTTCATTTCCAGAGTTGTGTGCTGAGAGTCTGACCAGAGGAGCTTCCAGTCCATCCTGCCGCTGTGCTGGGGGGCTGGCCAAAGCCCATCACGTTGCTGGAACTGCTGAGGTTCATTCCAGCCATTTGCTGATTCATCTGTGGAGCATACACACGAGCCTAGTTAGCACTGTGCTGAAACACAACATACTACGAGCCACAAAGTAGTCATCAGACTAGCAACCCAGTTGAAGGAAGTTTCCCTAAAATTAGTATTTCTTATTAAATAAAGATACTGACTATCAGCTTCTAAGCGCATTTCAAGATAGCAGCTTTTTTATGTTCAAGCGATGACCGTTACACATCAGCTGACTGGCTGCAGCACTGCGTCTGCACTTCAGCTCTGTACAAACATTCCGCTAGTGAATAGACAGAGGGTGTGACAGCGGAGTCCCATGTGTCTCAGTTGGTAAGAGCTTGCTTTCAAAGTTTCAAAGGTAACCAACAGAACTGTAGCAACTGCGAGAAAGAAACACCAAAGCAAGTAATACAGCCTTGTCTACATTTGCAACTCCAGATGTTTTTTGTTCCAGCAATATTTCTTTGGAGACCTCCAAATCTTCAATACACAAGTTTTTATAGAAATTTTCCATTTTGGTGGCAATCAACAAAGAATGATGCAGATTTATAAACTTGAGTATTACTTAAATCGAACTATTCTCGCTGAAGAATCTACTCAAGATACCATAATGTCTCAAAAAACAAGTGAAATAATTCACATGAAATTAAAGATGACATTTAGTTAAAGGTGGGAAAGAGTTCAAAATTCGACAAATTCACTTCAGGGATGGTGCAAAAATACTTCCACTCTCTACAAATATTACCCAGCCACTGTAATTTTCAGTGCTCAATGTAAAAGCGTTCTACAGGTTACTCTCCCTTGCCTTCTAAAAAAAATGAATACTGAGAAGCCAAAAACCTAGCTGTACAGACAGAGTGGAGATGGGCCCCTGTGACAAGTTTGAGAGCAAAAGAGCATTAGGAGCACTTAAGAATCAGAGCTGATGAACAGGGATGTTGGATAAGCAATGTTAGATTCAAGTTAGAGACAGCATTAGGTAAAAATCAAGAGTTCAGGTCAACATGAGTGAACAATACCCGGTTGCAAAATGAAACTGAAACACTGGTGAAAAAAAATTGTTAAATAAATTACAAACTAATACTTCAGGGTAAAATTCAGTACTGTGTGCTTTCACATGCGTATCTGCAAAACCAACCCATCGCTGGGCATGGAAATTCAAAAAAGCTGATGAAAACATGCTTTAGCTAGTTGTTAATCCCTTCCGGAGCAGAATTCTTAGGAAGTAGACTATATATATAACGCATGCTCTTCTGGTAAGTAAAGCAAGCTCTCCCCCTTACAACCGGAGCCAGAGATTAGATCACAGTTCCCCTACAAACTGTGGAATATCGGCAGACCAGTAACATCCGATGTGCAAGGAGTACAGAAACACGTTAAGAGCTTGTCAGACGAGCCAACTTTTAATATATATTTGATAAGCATGATTTTAATTTCAAAGCTGTTACAGGTCTTTTTAATGTTAGATACCTAAAAAAAGACTGTTAACAGTAAATCCACAGATTTTTTTGGTTTGACATTTTGAAATGCTCACCTTTTAAAAATTACTTTTCAAAGCAGATGACAACCTGTATTTTCAAGTAGGGGCTGTTTTAGCCCTGTAAGGAATGCTGCTTACCTTCTTAAATGTTCACACCGCAGGACTGAATGGAACAGTAAAAATTAATATAATCCAATCTAAATGAGTCACTACGGTTCACTTCCTGAATACTAGAGTAAGCAGCATGAATTACTATATTGTTCTTATAATTCAAAGAATAATATGAAAAAAATAGTTGCTGTCATCCATACTTAACTCCAAGGGAATAATTTAGGTTTGTTTCATTCCCCTCCCCACCACCCCAATATCCTTCAAATACCTGATTTCTAGATGTTTCACTGGATAATGTACAAATTTAGTACTAAGTGTACACTAACGTTTTAGAGCATCTTTTAAACATGTTGAAGAAATTAAAAAAGCACAGAAATGCTACAGGTAAATAATGGATTAGCCTAAGCAAATTATGTACAGGAGAACGTTAGAGTGCAAAGCACTGCACATTCCACTGAAATTCATCTTGAGGTCTGTAAATGAAAGTATTAATTGTTAATGGCTATCCTCAAGCAATTAATTTCTGCTTTTAGTTATATAAGGCTGTGTTTACATTTCAGTATTTTGTAACTATAGCTAAGCTGGCTTTTTCCCTGCGTAGTTCAGGTGCCGGGATGAGTAGCTACAGAAGCGGAGAACCAAGTTTGGTCTACCTTGGCAAAACTTACTCTCTGCTTATCTATTAGTTGTCTTTAATTACTGACTTTTTTTTTCCCCCTGCATGCCTCTGAGCAGGTCATAGTCCAGTGGTCTGTAACTTGGCTACAACCGCAACTTTCCTCCTACTGCCAAACACTTTGTATCCGAAAAGCAGCATCTTTTCTAAAGCTCTCTTGTCTGGTAACAGGAAGTCTTTACCTGAGACAGGTTCCATTGAGCTTGTTGGCTTTGTTGCAATCCATACTTATTTTGTGGCGTGACCATCTGTCCCACCATTCCACCTTGAGGTCCAATGACATTTTGAGGAAGTCCCATCACACCAGTTTGTGTAGTACCAGTAAATCCATTGGGCATTCCCATTCCTACCATCACGCCTGTGCTCTGTCCCATGACTGGCACCGACTGTCCCATCATGTTTCCCATCATCCCAGTTGCTGCAGGCACAGGAACTCCCATAGCTGGAAAGCCTTGAAAATGAGTTGATGGTTGTGTGGTAAATGGCATAGAAGAGGACCCCATGAACATACCTGTACCAGAGGAGGGAAGATTTCAGCAAAAGTGTTTTCTGATTTTTCTCCCCCATCCCCATAAGTCAGAAGTGCGCCAAAATAATTTTAAAGGATAACTTTGGCTGGCTGTATGTCAGTGCTGTTAATTTAGTGTCTGATAAAAATAAGGAATTGCTTAAAACCTCTCAGAGGAAAAGGACTCGCCACCAGAGGTTAACTGCCAAAAAGATTTTGGCAAATCCCTGTGGTGAACTAGAATCTTTTAATCGCTGTACTGGAAGTCTTTCATACAAACATAGTTAAAATCAAGATATGACAGCTCTGTACTGATCCTGGCAACCTGCTGTTTGCACAGCGGAGACTGAGACCCTAAGCGATGAATTAGATGGCAGAAGCTGAATTCACAAATCTTTCAGTAAATTATATACTTGATAATTTGAACAGCTATAAATAAATTAAAATCTCACACTTCTTTTCTTTACCTTCTGTGTTACATTTCAGTAATTTTCTCATTTTTATAAATGGTAAAAATAAAAATCTTCATTTGAATATGGGTAGCAGGGTACCCAACCTTAGTTTTGACACTTGTAGGAGATAACTAGGCTAGGTAAAGCTTAAAATGGGGCTGCACATGAGCCTCTACAAAATGACTTACCTGGAGCACTTTGCTGCTGCATGGTTCCTGTGCCATACAGTGATAAGATGGAGTCTTTGGAGAGTTGTTTCTTTGCCGACTCTTCAGATTTAGTTGTTTGCTCAGTGAACAGATCAAGATCCCCAGATGCCGCAGACAAGGTGGCAGCTGCTGGTTTAGTGGAAGTGCTCTGGGAAATAAAGGTCAAGACAGGCTACTGAATGGAACCGGCAAAAAATGTTACGTTAAATATTTACGGCACTTCCTCACTCCTGAACAAAAAACAACCCAAAACAGTTCATTTACAGAAATCAAGTAGATGAAGATTTAAAGAGATGTGGCATGACCAAAGGCACAAAAGCGGGACCTACGATACGAAAAGAGGACCAGACCAGACGGTGGTTACAAAACAAGGAAAACTAAATCCCCGACCAGCTCCAGGGCGTACACATACAGATTATTCATTCCTGTTGCTCCTACATTTTTCATCAGTGAGAAGCATAAATCATGAGCTGTAGTTAGATTATGAAAAATAATTAGGAAATCAATGAGGAGATTACAATTCACATCTCATTAATCCTCTCATAGGCAGAATAGATTAGAGAAGAGCTAAAACAAAAGATTAAGTGCCTTGGAATATACTGCTACCACTAAGATGAACAGTAAAAAATACTGGAGAAAAGGCAAAAGTAAAATTTCAGCTGATCTACTTAAAGTAATAAAATTTCTAAAATACATTGTTTATAATTGGCTTAGAGTTCTTTAAGCATATTTCGTGTATTGAGAAAGCATAATTATCTAAAACTTACCGTAGGACTGAAAAACTAAAATACACACAGGCTGTCAGGCTTTTTACTGCTCTTGCACCACAATGTTTTGTAAACAAATTACATCCAGGTGTCTTTCAGTGCTGTTTTTTTGCTGCTCAAACACACATGGTTCCATATGGGAGCTTGCTTAGGTAACTAGGCGATAACACTGCGTTCTTGATATACTTCTTAAAATACACAACTCATCCTGTTACTAGTGGGAACTTTCAACACAAATAAACTGTATATACATTAAAAAAGAGCCACGATTACAACACATACTTAAATTATGGCCTTGTTTTAGTCCAGCTAAATGATCCCCAACTGCTTAGCATCCACCCACCTAATCCCACAGCACACCCGAGTTTCAGCTCTTTCCCACATGGAAGGAAAATCCTCCTTGCAGTAGCACCACGAGTGGCCTGGAGCTGCAACCGGGTCCGCCTGTCTACTGTCATTGCACGCCAACGTTTATCAGACAGACAAGAAGCCACCACAAAATACACTGGTACGGTAATGCACCGATATTCTAGCTTAAAGCAACAACCTCCGACCTTCTCCGGGTTCCGCTGGCAGGCTGCTGACTAGGCCCTGCAAGTCCACTATGGTCACGCTGGATTTGTACACACACCACAACACGAAACATTTAATATATAGCTTCAGAAAACACATCTGACTCCAGAAGTGCTGAAAAGTTCTAGAACAAGGCAGTGCTATAAATTAGGGAAAGAATAACTACAAAACAATTCTAGTACCAGCTAAATTGGCCAGAAACCATCAGGAGAAAGGAGTGCAGATTCACACGGCTGATGGTGAAAAATCTCCAAAACTGCTATGGAAAGGGAAGAAAAAAAGAACAAGAAATGGGAACTCTCTGACAACTGGAAACCTGCATTTATACAACAGCTGATTTGGGCCAAGCTCGCTAGACCTTAGTAAGCAACGAAGGGTAGCGTGATGGCACTACAAAGGGAAAGCAGACAGAAAGAGCACCAGGAATTGTTCAACTCCTGTGAAACCTTCTCTCTGGACAACATACACTTGAACTATCAATTTTCTTCTGCGCATATTAAAAAAGCTACTGCCTCTTGCTTATTACTGACAAAAATTTCTGATTGCAAAGCAAAATCAATGGGTTTTTTAATGGGTAGTAGGAATCTCTCTCCATTTGAGACAATTCTTAATCAGTGTGGCATAACTAGTCTTTGAAAACACCAGAGTTGGATTTAATAATACACTCAGGTAAACGCCCATCCTAAATAGCAGTATTTCTTTTACCGTGCATATATCCAGGAAGTCCCAATATGGAATTATTCCATATTGATGTGGTCCTCCTACCATGGCACCTGCCTAAGACAGCCTCTGTCCGAGAGCCGTGCTCAGCAGCTGGGAGAAGTACACGTAAGCCGTGGAAGAGAGTCCACAAGGGTGGCTTCCTCTCTGCTGCCTGCACAGCAGTAAGGAAGGGGTTTGCTTTTTCTCTAGCAGGCAGAAGAGCAGACGTGTCTGGGTTTGTTTGTTGTTGTTTTTAAATAAATGATAGCGTCAAAGAAACTGTTTTCATCTGGGATGAACCACAGTTTGGAGTGTCTCCAGATCTATGAAATACTGTTATTATAGGAGCTTTAACAAAATAAAGCAAATCACTACAGGCATGCACGGAAGTGAAGGGAGAGCCAAAGACCTGGAGGACCGATCATCTGTTATGTTTACGTCATGAGATTTAATGTTCATTTAACATCTCTTCATTCGTTTTGTTTATGAAAGATTCTGAGAGGAGCCAAAGCACTGAACAAGCACTCGCTGAAGTGTTCATCAGCTAAATAAATGGAAGGTAATGCAAGATCCATGGCAAGAAGACAGCAGGTGGCATTCAAGTTAAAAACCAAAAAACAAATGCAACAACATTGGCAGGATTTTCACATATCTAACATTCCCATATTACCCAAGGCCTCTGTGAAAACAGGCCTGGCATACGTGTAATAGGTTGCCTTTAAGAAAGGCTGCGTGCAGTGCTCTCAAACAGCCATTAGACCAAAACTAAATGCTTATCAGGTGGTTAGGGAACATACTGCTGAGCAGTTTCATGATGTTAGTGTAATGGAATTTTTCAGAACTACTGGAAGTCATCTCCAATATGCTTCATATTTAAACATAAATAATTTTTGTCATCGATAGCTTATGTATTACCCGTAAAAGGTAATACCTACCCAAAGGAAGTTTTCACTATGAAATATTGGTCAGATGTGTCAGCACCACAAATATCCCAGCTGAATCTTACTTTACATTTGCCATCTGACTACACAAACAGCATATGGCTGACAAGAAGTTTAGATTAATGCATGAGACTAAAAATAAGTATTTTCATTTTGGCTTTTAATTCCCAAAAGACTGCAAACCAGCAGATAAAGATCATGACATATGCACTATTTTAAGGTGGTCTGACAGTCATAGTGGTCCAGATGGCTTTTGTCCATTGCCTGTGGTCCTGTCACTAGGCACCACTGGAGAGAGTGTGGCTCTGTCCTCTTTGCGCCCTCCCATCAGGTATTTATAGACATTGATGAGATCCCCCGGAGCCTCCAGGTTGAACAGCCCCAGCTCTCTCAGCCTCTCCTCACAGGAGAGGTGCTCCAGTCCCTTCATCATCCTTGTGGCCCTTTGTTAGACTCTCTCCAGTATGTCCTTGTCTCCCTTGTACTGGGGAGCCCAGAACTGGACAAAGCACCCCAGGGATCAAGATGAGGCTGGCTGGCCTGTAGTTCCCTGGGTCCTCCTTCTGGTCCTTCTTGAACACAGGAGTGACATCTGCTTTTCTCCAGTCTTCAGGCCCCTCTCCCAATCACCACAATCAAAGATTATGAAAAGTGGCCTCATAAAGACATCAGCCAGCTCCCTCCGCACTCATGGGTGCATCCCATCAGGGCCATGAGCTACATCCAGTTTGCTCAACTATTCCCTGACCTCATCCTTCTTGCTAGTAAAGACTGAGGCAAAGAAGGCATTTGTACCTCAGCCTTTTACATTTACATGTCCTGTTGTCACCACGACCACTGCCCCTTTCAGCAATGAGCCCACATTTTCCCTACTCTTCCTTTTGTCACCTATGTATAAGTCCTTCTGTTGCCTTTGAGATCCCTCACCAGCTTCCACTCCAGTTGGGCTTTGGCTTTCCTAACCCCACCCCTGCATGCTCAGACAGTGTCTCTGTATTCCCCCCAGGTTACCTCTCGCTCCTTCTGCGTTCTGTATGCTTCCTTTTTGTGTTTGAGTTTGGCAGGAGCTCCTTGTTCATCCATGCAGGCTTCCTGGCATCTTTTGCCTGACTTCCTGCTCATTGAGATGGACTACTCTTGATCTCGGAGGTAGTGATCCTTGAATATCAACCAGGTTTCTTGGGCCTCTCTTCCTTCCAGGGCCTTATTGCATAAGACACTTTCAAGCAGATCCCTGAAGAGGCCAAAGTCTGCTTTTCTGAAGTCCAGGCTTGTGACCTTGCTTTTTGCCCTGCTCCCTCCTCTGAGAATCCTCAACTCTACCATCTCATAATCACTGCAGCCAAGGCTGCCTTGGACCTTCACATCCCCAACGAGCCCTTTTTTTGTTTGTGAGCATGAGGTCCAGCAGATCACCCCCTCCTCATTGGCTCCTCTTATCACTTGTGTCAGGAAGTTGCCATCAATGCTCTCCAGGAACCTCCTGGATTGCTTATGTCCTGCTGTGTTGTCCCTCCAGCAAATACTGTGGTGGTGAAGTTCCCCCATGAGGACCAGGGCCTGTGAGCATGAAGCTGTTCCTAGCTGTCTGTAGAAGGCCTCATCCGCTTGTTCTTCCTAGTCAGGCAGCCTATAGCAGACACTCAATACAATGTCACCCACACCTGTCTGCTCTTAAGTCCTTACTCATAAGCTGTCAGATGGCTCATCATCCACTCCCATGCAGAGCTCCATGCATTCCAGCTGTTCTCTCACATCAAAGACAACTCCACCTCCCCATCTTCCCAGCCTGTCCTTCCTAAAGAGCCTGTGTCCCTCCTTCTTCAGGACTCCAGTCACGGGAGCCATCCCACCATGCCTCCATGATCCCAACAATATCATAATCCTGCAACAACACACGGATCTCTAGTTTCTCATGTTGATTCCCCATGCTGCGTGCATTAGTGTACAGACACTTTCAGTACAGACACCCCAGCATGCTGATTTCCCCAAAGGGGTCTGTGTGGTGGCTCTTTCCATAATGGTGCCTTACAGGCACTTCCTTGCTTACATGCAAATACTTGAGGTGACACCAGTTAAAACCTGTTTCTTTGTGTTCCCTTTCTTTCACGTCACTGCAGCCCCTTTGCTTGTTGACCCTGTCCATCACTTCCCCACAGGGCTGCTGGTAACTTCCTCACTGCCCCTAGTGTCCCTCAGTGCCCCTAAGGAGGACATTGCTCTCCTTACCAGGTCAGCCATCCTGCTGGCAAAGATACCATTGCCCTGCTTAGTGAGGTGGATCCCATTTCTCCCAAGTAGATGCTGATCCTCAAACAGGGTCCCACAGTCAGAGAAACAAAAACCCTCCTGCCATCACCAGCTCTGCAATCAGTCATTAACAAGCAGTATCAGTGCTCTCCTCCTTACACTCCTTCCCTTTACCAGCACAATCGAGGAGCGCCTGACCTGGGCTCCTACACTGCTCACTACCACTCCCAGAGCTCTGTAGTCAACTCTTCCCTCAAGGCTGCCCCTGGCAGTGCCCACATGGAATACCAGCAAGGGGTACTAGAGGGCTGGACAAGATTCAGCACTTTCTTCCAGATCCAGCCCCTGGCAGGCAGCAAACTTCTCTAGGCAACAGGTCAAGTCAGCAGATGTCCCCCGCAGAAGGGAGTTGCTCACTATTATCACTCGCCACTTGGTTCTGGTGACCTTGCACGGCTCAGCATCAGTTGTCTCAGACGCTTCACCTGAAAGCACCTCTTCAGCTTTGTGGGCAGTGAACCAGTTCTGTAGTTGCAAGTCTTCAGGTGGAGCTGGAGCCACTTTTCGGTGCCAGAAGTCACCAGTTTCCATTCTTCACATTCCCCAGAGTTTGCACTTACCACCTTGCCAGGAGCAGACTCTACCTGTGTCTCCACTGCAGTTTGGGGTCTGGGGGTCTTGAAGGTGCTGCGCCTCTGGCAAGACCCTGTCTGATGCTGCACAGCCTGCTAACTTCCTGCCATAACTCCTCCACCTCGTGACACAGATCTTGAAGAGCACACCTCCTGCAGGAAGGAAGACCATCTCTTGCGGCCTCAGGGAGAGGCTGTAGGCACTCCCTGCAGCCCGTGATTTGCAGGGCTGCATCCACCATCTGAAGCTGTCTGGGTCAAAGCCTCTGCCCTGGCAGGGACAGCTGCTCCAACATCTGCAAATTGAAAGAGAGGTGGCAGCAGGGGAAATGAAAGAAGGAAGTGGACAGTGGGACATGTGCAGTTGAGTGAAGGACTGCAGAAGAGAAAAATGTCACTCATGCACTTTCCTGCTACCTGCTCTGCCCTGGCACTGGCTGGTATCTGGCTGGTATAGGTAAGCAGGGATGGGGTGTAGAAAAGCCAGGCCTCTGCTGTTTCTCATTTATATGGTGATAAGTAATGGTCCCACATAACATTTGCCGTTTCTCCCTGCTGATTGGAAAAGCTACCTGCATTCCAGGGAAGCAGGGAAAATACAGCCTAGGACATCCTTATTCTTAAGTAAGCAAGTAAGGTAGTACACTGTTCAGATCTTAAATTCTGTCTACAATTCTTATCCTTTTTATCTTTGCAGTGTCAATGGACTTGCTGGTTATTTCAATTCTTCCTGTGTTTGATTTTGCATATTTTGTTTTTAGGCATCTACACAGTTCCACTAAAAAACATCAACTGTTATTTCCTGGTAATAACTGATGAAGAAATGAGCACTTAACTGCATTCAGTTCACAGAATCAAAGAAAAACACTAAGAAATCTCATCTGTTCTCTTGCTTTAAGGAATTACAAGCAATACCTGAAAAAGTCAGATGAAGATTTCTATCACTGCCTCAGGTGATACACAAGAACATAATTATCCTTACAATAAGATTAAAAATTCAAATTTATTTCTTGCTGTATGTCCAGTACTCACGGCAAACTATGTAGCCTTTTCTTTGCAATCAACCTCTTCCAGGCTTGAAGACATTTCTCTCTCCTGCAGTCTCATTTCTAACTATTTCCTCAGATTTCCCTTCTCTAAAACATTTCTCTTTTCCTCTAGACTCTGTCCAGCTAGTCCGTTCTGGTTTTGAAGTATGATGCCTACTCTTCCACCCTATTCCACCTAAGGCATTTCCAGCACCAAAGAGAAGATAATCGTAGAATGGCTTGGGTTGGAAGGGACCTTAAAAGATCATCTAGTTCCAACCCCTCTGCCATGGGCAGGGACACCTTCCAGTAGGATCAAGTTGCTCAAAGCCTCATCCAACCCGGCCTTGAACACTTAACAGGGATGGGGTATCCACAACTTCTCTAGGCAATTTGTTCCAGTGTCTCACCACACTCACAGTAAAGAATTTCTTCCTAATATCTAAGCTAAATCTACCCTCTTTTAGTTTAAAACTGTTACCCCTTGTCCTATCACTACAATCACTGATAAAAGAGTCCCTCCCCATCTTTTCTGTAGGCCCCCTTTAAGCACTAGAAGACTACTATAAGGTCTCCCTGGAGCCTTCTCTTCTCCAGGCTGAACAACCCCAGATCTCTCAGCCTGTCCTCATAGCAGAGGTGCTCTAACCCTCTGATCATTTTTGTGGCCCTCCTCTGGACCCGCTCCAACAGATCCACGTCTTTCCTGTGCTGAGGGCTCCAGAGCTGGATGCAGTACTCCAAGCAGGGTCTTACCAGAGTGGAGTAGAGGGGCAGAACCACCCCCCCTCCACCTGCTGGCCACGCTTCTTTTGATGCAGCCCAGGACACTGTTGGCCTTCTGGGCTGCAAGTGCACATTGCTGGCTCATTTCCAGCTTTTCATCCACAGGTACCCCAAAGTACTTCTTGACAGGGCTGCTCTCAATCCGCTCATCACCCAACCTGTATCCGTGTTCGGGATTGCCCTGACCCAGATGAAGGTATTAAAGTTTAACTTTCAGATACCTCAAAATTTAGAGAGGAGGGTAAAATAAACATAAACAGAAGCTACAAACAATTTAACTGATCACATTAGAACAGGACTAAATAGCTCTCCAGTAAGACCCTGCTTAAATAACATTCACAGTAAAGCAAACTTCTGAAATAACTTGTTTTTTCCATAAAAACCGAGGACTTCGACACATTATCACCACAATTTGTTAATAAGTTGAAGACTGTCTGCTGATCTATGGCAACCATGCTAGGTACACATACCTGGCCTCAGGGGAAAATGAGTATTTAAGAACAACTAGTTATCTAAAACATACTACTACTTCACATGAAAGCTTGTCAGACATGAATCATGAAGAACACATACCATCTCCACAAAAATATATTTTTGTAGCTGCTGAACCAATTCTCAGCTCCCAATACAATTCAAATGAGGTACACTCCCCCCCAAAAAAAAAAAATCCAAAAAAGTTTAAATTGACCGGATTTTAGTATCCTGCTTGGAGAAAGACTTACGTTAAATGTTTCTGTGACTTAACAACTCAGTTCTCCCATTTACCCTGTCCCTACGTTTCAGTGAAGAATGAAGATCACTTTTGCTGGAAGACATACCCATACAAAATCTGAAATTAACATCTGGCTAAAACAATTTAGGAAATTGTTTTAAGTATAGCTAAGAATGACATACCTTTGTTCAGTTCCTATACAACGTTTGGCAACAAAAAATCTTTGTTCTAATAGCTATAATTTAGCTATACTCACTTCACATCAAAAAGCGTCATTAAACATATAAAAAGTCTTTTTTTTCCTTTTTTCTGTCCATGAATACTGCATAATGGGTAAATTTATAGCATATGCCTTTTATTTAGCTTTACAGTAGGGGCTGGTTAAGTTACCTCTTCTTTAACCCCCTTGAGTTTGCTAATAGGCAAAATTCTAGAAAAAAGTTACCCATTCATGTACCGCTCTTTACCAGTCCTTTACAAATTCAACAGTTTTTATTAGCATACAGAAAAGTAGGAAGAAATATTCTAAGTGTTTTTGAAAACTGTAATAAAGATACGTAACTGAAAGCAGAGTAAAAGTGCATTGAATCCTGAATGCTCAAGTCACATTTGAAAAAGGAAAAACAAATGCTTTTGTTTTCACTTGAAAATCATGTCTTGCCTATGTCAATGGTCATAAATCCCATGGTTTGCAGATATCACATTGTTTCAGTCTCATAATAAAACATTCAAACAGACATTTCTGTGCTCTGCAGTGCCATAAAAACATATGCATTTAGTACTATATGCTGCCTTTCAGATTAAGCTGGAAAACAAAAGCAGTCCTGTGAAAAAAGAACAGTCACACATTGCTTCTACAAACCAGTTTGAGGAGCACCATTAAATTCCCTTCTCTTTCAACGTTCATAAATCCCACTGTGGTATCTCAGAAGCACCTACTATGGAGAACATCATGGTAAATATCTCCGAGTGAGAAAGCAAGCCACACTATTCCACATTTGATCCCTTCTACTTTTAATTTTTTCATTCAATGCATTCTCTTAATAGATATTCAAACAAGTGCTACTCACCTGAACTTAAGAATTGGCCATGGATTTCCTCTCTAAATTTTCCAAATCCAAATGTAGGGATTGAATGTTAGGGTTACTCAACTTGACTGAGTTCTAATTTGTGCCCACTTTCCCATTTGCAGTCTCACACAAAACAGTTACCCCGTGTTTTTACTTGAAGAAATTAAACAGACTGAGTCCTTAAAATCTCTCAATATGAAGCACCATTTCCAGTTTCCAATATTCTCCCGACTCTTCTCTGAATCCCATACAACTTTAATCCATATTAAAAGCTGAAAGATCTTGCAAAATACTCATACCACCGTCAAATGAGAGGCACCCTCAACTGCTGCCCAGCATCAGTTCCCGGACTAGACACCATCCTGAAATGCAAGGCCTGCAGGAGCTTTTTAATCCTAAAGCAAACCAGAATAGTCTCTTTATTCCAGTTGACCAAACAACCCCTGTAAGCAGCATCAGAAACCTGTTTTCTGCTACCTACCCATATCTCAACTGGTTATACTCCTTTTTCTTTAAGAAAGAGTTAAGAATGGAAGATAATCAAGACTCAAATCTTGCAAGATGCCACAAGGACCATATAACTGATAAAAGTTCTGTTTGCTGCTCCTGATTATGGCACTCAGAAAAAAGCAAAATGCCACTAAAAGTCTAGACTGGTTTGTTGACAGCAAGTAAATATATTCATGCTTTCTAGTATGCAAACATGGTGATACCAGATTTTGAGAATAATATTGTCCTTTCTACTGCTTTTTAATCCATTTAGTAAGTGTCATACTTGGTCTAGAAACTAGCACAATAAAAGATAAACTACACGTATCAAAATATTTCTCTCACAGAAGGTCTAGTGACTAATCTTTACCACAGAAATGCACTTAAAATGATCTATTTTCTTTAATTGCTAATACATAGAATTCAATATACTTTAGCAGCCGCTCCATTATTTAACCCATCACCAACTATCACCATCCAAAGAAACACCATTCACTTTGTTCTTTCTCACACTTGAGTATTTAGCCTTCTTTTGGATTTCCTGTATTCTACAGCTAAATCACTGCCCTAAACCAGCAAGTCATGCCACTTGCTTATGGAATAGAAACAAGAGAAAGCTGAAATTCTGAAAGGTCTTGGAGAAGACTGATTACTGAACATTAATAACAACCCAAAAATCTTTTCTCCTGAGCAGACAGTAACTACATACAGAAGTCGTCACTTTGATCTTCAGAAAGGCAGGAAAGGGGGAAAACCAGAAGCCAAGTCTGTTACGTGTGTTACTAGCACTGGTCCATTTGTTATGTGGCTGAGTGGAAACTTCATGATTCTAGATTTGAATTTACTCAATCTACACCAAAACTGGATACATTAAAAAGCTCAGTGCAGCTAGAAATGGGTTACTGCTTTCCACATCTACCCCTATAGGTGGGTTCCTCTAGATCAATTTTGACATAACGCAGTAGAATAGCAGACAACAAGCACGGGGATACTGTTCTTTCTGGTACTTTGAACAGAGACTTCCACAAGAGCCAAGAAAATCTATACCAACACTTTCCTTTGCAATCAGCTAACACATCCAAACGTAAATGCATGTATATGGCTCATTTCCCTCATGCTTAAGGCATGGTGGGAAGCTTGCTCTATCTATAATTTTATGTTTAAAAAGAAATGTGGTTTCAGCATCTAAAACCCTACCTAGCATGTTGCACAAAGTCAGCAACAAGTAGGGGAAGGGAGAGTAAAGCATAAAGAGTGTCAATTACAATCAAATCTGCTGAACAACACGGATATGCTTTGAGGTGACCACAATGATCAACAGAACATTTGGGAACAAAATTACAATATGCCAGTTCAATCAGAATTACTTTCCATCATCATCCCTTCTATTTGATATATTATGACAACTACTGGATAAGGAGAAATAAGTAGAGACCACAGGGCCCAAACCATAAATTCAAGAATACATACAGTTCTTTCTGGTTCAGCTGAGTGAGACAGAAAGCCTTCTGCAAAAATAAGCCTCTAAATTACCTTAAAGGGGCTTCAAGGATGAGGTGGTTAGTCAAGTACTCCTCCAAAGCCTCCCTGTCAGAAGCCAGTCTGGGTAAGGAAGTTTGCACACATGCATTCTGATCTGCACCAGCCATGTTCACCACCAACACCTCATTCTTCGAGGCTGGAAGGAGCTGCAGCTTGAAGGAACTGCAGCTTTAAGCATTTTTTTTGTGCTTTGTCCCAAAGCTGCCTTTCTCAGCTACAACAGGCACAGCAATGGGGTGTCTTCCAAACTACCATGGCTGTAAGGGAGGGAGCAGGCCAGGTCCAGGGGTTATGCTACCCTTCCTTGAAGACAGACAGACATACAAATTCCAAGAGGAGACAAAAACAGATCAGCCTAGGAAGCAAGATAAGTCCTTCTTGATATCCACTCTTGATTTTGAGTGGGAAGCTTGAGACACCAAATTTTTAGCAGCTCTTAAGACAGAAGCATCTGCTGTAGCCTTTCCTAAATATCACCATCACAAAGCAGTAAGAGGGCCTTAAAAAGTATGACTTAAAGCCCAATCACCTGAGAATATCAAGTAAAAATATATTCAGCAATACCTATTAAAAAAAGAATAAGACAAACGAATATAAATTAGAGGAAAACATGGCTACCATCACCAGGGTAAGACAGAATCCAATTTAGCTGGATAACCAGGGGTAATCAGAAGGGAAGACCACACTATCTCCTAATTCTATAACCAAGCAGCACGGAAGCCTGAAGAGGTGAGAAAAATATAGCCATTACAACTGAAGAGTCTCCAGCCATGAGTGTTGAGAAGTCTGCATTCCTTCTGTGTGAATGAACAATTCCTTGAAGGAAAACATGCATTTGCACGCACACATGTAACTAAATTTTACCTGAGCAGGAGGTACAGCAGCTGCTGGTAAAGGATTAGAGATCATTGGACCGAAGATATCCAGGTCATCATTCAGCACTGTGACAGCAGCCGTGCCTCCATTTGTAACAGATGCTTCAGCTGGACCATCTTAAAAAGACAACAGAATCATATTTAAAGTGAAAATTGTTAATATTTTAACAGCGTGAGAATAATTAAAGCTGCCCATTCCCTCCTACCCCGCCCCCATCAAAGATGCATTCAATTTCAGAGATAAGATATTTTTCAGGCTGCGACAGTGTTCAGATTTTGTAAGGACTTCTTTCCCTAAAATGATAATATACTAGTGTGCTTCAGGAAAAAAAAACAACCCCAAACCAAAACACTTAGACACTTCCCCAAGGACAGCCACGCCAATTCATCAGTACACAGTACTTATTTTTCAAGGGTCTTTTTCAAGCACACCAACATTTTGAGTGAAGATTTAAACAGATGTCTTACTGAGAAGGCCCCAACTTCAAGCCATGTATCAAACAAAATACACTGATCTGGGTTCTCGAAGGAAAATTTGTATTTCAGAATCCATAAAGTTATTCTTGATATGTCAATTTAGTCAAGGGTGCATAATGAAACTTTGCATTAGGAAAAAAGTCCATCCTTCTCCCTTTTTCAGAAGTACTTTGCACTGGTTTTATTCTATAGCTCCACACGAACACCCCTGCCAGGATCACTGGGCTAATTATGCATAAGAACCTACGGCTCCTGCTCTGTACAGAGTTAACCTTCTACAGCCTTGGTGCTTGTAACCATTCTAATGCATGAATACACTTAGTGATTTAGGTGAAACTGGGACAAAAAAAGGCCCAAAGAATTATGGGTTTAAGGAGGACTGCAAGAAAATACTTTAAAAGATGTAGGGACAAAAATATCACAAAATCTTTTTAAGCAACAGAGCAACCATTTCTCATTGGATTTTAAGCTGTCAGAGAACAAATGGAAAGAACTGGCTAATACATTTTATTCCTAAGCATATCACAAGTGGGTTGCCATTACACAGAGCTTGACAAATACAAAGGTGATTCTAGATTCTGCTGAACACTATGATGACTGCATAGTGTTAACAGCAAATTTAATAAAGCTTTTTGAGGTAGAATAATGTTTATATATCACAGGAAGACAAGTATTCTAAAATCACTAGATTACAGCACACTGAAAAAACTACTACTAACATCATAAAACAATTTCTACCTGATGTTTTAGCGTGTTTAAAGAACAAACTTCCTTCTAGCTGCATGTGTTGCATCCACTGTTCTCATTACTGAAAGTTTCTGTAAAGCAAATTTTAACTTACCTGGCATCCTAATTAAAGGATTTGGGTTGGTTTGTTTTGTTTGTTTTTGAGGTCACGCTATAACATATAGGTAGCTAAATTCCAATATATCCATCAGAAAATTCAGACATACATTTACAAACTAAGGTAGCAATATATTCCAAATTTTAAACTCAACAACATACAAATCACCACCTTTAAAAACCATCAAGGACATCAAAAAATAGTTGCTATGTATTTCAGAAAAAGTCACTTCCTCTTTTTACTAAACTGGAAGAAGTTATTTTCCAGTGTCCTACACCCATGACAGTTACCTGCCTGAGTGAAAAGATCCATTTCAAGAGCAGAAGTCAATCACTGGAATATCAGCATTAACAGTTTAGTGATAGCACGAGAAACCTATGCCTTACTGCCACGGAGAAACATGTAAGGCTGAAGGCAGATGTGAATTTTAGGCACTAGTTTCTAGAACTGTAATGTGGATAGAGAAGTGGTCTGATTACTAAAGAGCGCAGTCAAGATACAGTATTTAATTAAAATCAAATCATAGGAAGTTTCCAACACTTATTTAAAATAATACAACGCAATCTCTCATGTAATTGCAACATTCTTTACCATCTGCTAAAGAACAATCACAGAAGAACCAGTATTTTATTTTTCTAAGAAAAATGACATAATAGAACAAAAGAGTTAAGTTTATTACTTAGAAAGAAGGTCTCTCTTTGCTCTCCTCTACTTTTTTTATTTAAGAACACAAATAACTGGCAAACTATAGCAAGATTTGTCTCCCTGCACATTGGATATTATAACTTTGCCTTACTTACTTCTGCCACATGCAAACTCACTGCAGTTGGAGACTACCCTTCCCGGTAGCCCAGGACGTTAGTAAGTTGGAACAAAATAGCAGAAACAGTAAGAAGCACCAGTCACTTCACCATCCTGGAAATCACTTGACTGAGGAAACTATCACAGAAGACAGACAAGTTTTTTGGCTGTTAACTCATACAAGAAGGCACTGCATTCTGAAACGATTCATTCAGAAGATCACCTCTCACAGATGGCTTCTCATTTCTGTCTGCCTTCCAACTCCGATGGAAGGTGCCCCCCCTTTAGCTGCCTTGCATGAAAGTATTTTTTTATTTTAAAGACTGTCACTGCTGTATATTTGAAAACTTGACGCAGAAGTCGTGAATGTCAAAATCTGACAATGTGGAACACGTCAGAAGCTACCACCATCCATGCATATCTGAATTCAGTCTTACTGCAGAGATGCTAACCTTTGCACCTTAGTACATATAGGAAACATGGCACAGCTATAGCTGCTACAGAAACCACAACTTGGAAGTGACTTCAGTATATGTAAAATTCCCAATATATTTTTTTAAGCACTTACTGCACCTTTTTCATAGGGGGAATTATGAAACAACCAAGCAGAAGGGTACTGGTTTGCAGTTCTTTGGAAGCTATATGCTTGCTTTTGTGACTACTTCAGATACACAAATTATTTTATACTCTAATTTAGTATCAAACATGAACATTAATAGCTTGGTATTTGCTAATTCTCAAATCCACTTCCTGTCAATGGGAAATTGAGACCAAATTGTGCATGCTAGCAATGGGAAGCAGACGCAATAACAAGGACCAAAATACCTTGAAGGCAGGTATAGGAGAAGGACAAAGTGAGTAGCATTCACAAGAAACTGAACCTCAGCAAGTGTATTTATTGCCCAAACTTGTGCAAAGTTTGCAAGGATAACTGTGCTGTCTCAAGAATGAAGAAAGACGCAACAACTCCACAAAGGCAAAATGGCCATGGGAATGGCTCGGCAATATTACATCCTCTATGCTGAGTAAACAGTGAGCAGCTTGGACAACGACCACAGGAGGGAAGCAGCCATCTCAGCCAATTTTATTACTATGTTGTGATTCGACTTTGCTAGGAGGACTGCTGTCCCGACAATCCTGAAAAGCAAAGTTACAAACTCATCTATGATTATGACAAAGGCACTACATCTTAGCTACAAAGGTCTCCTCCTTCCCTTATTTCTGTTCTGATGAATGGAAGTCAGTGGCCAGCAAAGTGACTGTATGTATAATCTGTTCCACCATTCCATCCACACCAGTACTTTAAAATGTGTGTAAACACTGGCAAATTAAGTAACAAGCTTCTTTTGAGGTCACACTGCAGACAGGCAGTTCCAAAAACATCTCCCCAAAGGTTCAGTTTCAGATAAATTTAGGAATGAACCATGCATCATTTTCATGCAAAAGGATTGTCTGAAATTAATAATTTAATGTTCTCATTTTCTCAGTGAGGCACATGTATTAAAAAAATACCTCTCTTGTCATATTCCAAAGTGGTTCAGTTTCCCTGAATGTAAAAAAGTTTAACATAGA
This sequence comes from Burhinus bistriatus, assembly GCA_013397275.1. Lineage (NCBI taxonomy): Eukaryota > Metazoa > Chordata > Aves > Charadriiformes > Burhinidae > Burhinus > Burhinus bistriatus. The sequence goes on along the minus strand of VYXH01011581.1, from coordinate 342,407 downwards.
AGACTGAAAATTTAAATGTAATCATTTACTAAAACAAGCATTTCACATATTTAGAACATTCACAAGAGAACACATTTGCAAGAACATAGTATTTTTCAAGTATTTATCATGCTGCTTATAAATCAATACTATGAAAACCCAGGATTTTGCTAGACGGCTTCTGCAAGATTTTTATTTGGTAATGTACATACCTTTCATCTCTTACTGAATTTTACACTAAAAATAAATATTTCCCTGTCTGTATCAGTGCAGAAACCAAACATATTGAATTACTGTTTACCACACGGTTTTAAGCCTGTATGAATAGCATTAACAGATGATCCTGTCTTACTAATTTCTCAAAAACATAACAGTTGGAATATTTATCTTTTAAAAAGCAACTCCAAAAACATTTCACCTCCATAAAACTAAAAGGTTCCATAAAGAACTAAATTTCAGAATATAGAAGAAACCTAATAGTGTTTTCATGCCAGTTTATTACTTGTAGCAATATTAGTATCTTCATTTAAATATATCTATGCACACAGGCCTACACAGACTTGTATTTCAACACATAGTTCACACTTATATAGAGATTACACGTATTCTTAACTTCAATGCACCAGATCATGAATTAGGAAGCAATTCCTCCTTTCTCTCCTCATTTTAAAATATTTCTGCAGTATAAGAAAGATACTCCAGTGGAGTTTTGAGTTCTAAATTATTCTAAGTATATTACTTTTCATTCAACTTCCGCTGCCTACCATTAAAACGATTAGAAGAGGCGGTGTGTACCTGACAGAAGGAAACATGGCTGTAGTCCTTCCAGAAAACAGTTAAAAACCAGATTAAGTTACATAGGCCTGCTTGAATATTTTGAGAAATTTGTAGCTTCGACCATCACAAAATTACTTTGAAACAACTAACTTTTAATCAGTAGTACTTCCATCACCTTTCTGGAGAACACATCCGCAGCTAGGAAGGAAGTATGAGGTGTGGCAGAAGCCATTGCAAGGAGAGCGTAGGCAAGGCAGAGCTTCCACGCTCGGTCAGAGAAGGTAATGTGGAAAGTCAATAGATGCTGTTTCTTCATTGTTGCTCCTCGCTGTGGTCCCAAAACTTCTCTTCTTACAATTTATGACAATATGACAGATAATATCAGTCATATCAATATCTGCCATACCGTTCAACCGCAGATGCTGCTTCTGATTTCAGATTTGGAAGTCTTGTTTAAATTTGATAGCAGAAACAAAAGCTATTTACCAGGATATACTTAGTAAGCGAAGGGTTACAGTGAACTTTACCTTTACAGTGTATTTTACTAATGCCTGACGTGACAATTTCCAATTCAGTGCTGCCTTTTATTATGAAAGCTTTCATATACACCACTAATCCTTGGTATATTTTTCTGCACCAACAGTGAGAATGACCAGCATAAGAGCTTCAAAGAGACAGCAAGAAAGAAGATTTGCTCTTAAACTTTGCTTTGTGTTTCTGAAACTCATTTTCTAGAGGGCAAACTATTTACAAGAATGTTGTTACTAAACTGCCACGTATTTTTATATATACAATCTTTTATGACAGCCATACCAAGATTTGCAATAGGGGGAGGATACACATATGGTTATTTATTACACCAAATTACTAGAAAGGAAGAACTGAGAGAAATAGTTCAATACTTTAAACAAAATCTGGGGCAAAGATACAAACAAGGTTTGTCTGTCCAAAATTATTGTGGAATTATTTACTCCTTTAGCAAAATTTTATTTACTGCTAAATCCTTTACAGAAGTGAAAAAGCATTCACTGGGAGGTTATTTCTGTATAATACTTCTTAAAATAAAATGTGTAAAGCCAGAAAGCTAACAACACTGTATGCCTCAAGTGGTTGCAAACATTTTCATTTTGGGTAGATACATTGCTTACCTAAGCATAATTTCATGATATGTTATATTAGGTACTTATAAATGTATTTTTATTATTTCATAAATGCAGCTTTCCAACTTATGACCAACTATGCTGCTTTAGTACTTACCAGACAGTAGTGACAAAAGTACATTTCTCTCATACGCAACATTCAGCTACATTTCGTACTATGATTAATCTCTCAAAACTTCACAGATTTCCTTCAGAGAATATTTCCCACACACAAGCAAATACACAGCTTTCAGAATATCATATTTCACATCCAACCATGCCAGATGAATGGCCCAGACATCATGTTCAGTTAATGACAACAGCATAGTAAATCTATTTTCTCCTGGTCATTCATTATAACTTACTACAACAGTTATTCCAGAATGTGCAATTGTCCATTTTATGAAGGACACATCTCAACATGGTAAATGATGCAGAATATGTAAAATGTACTTTCCTTCTTTCTGATAATTCTGTAAGGTGATATAGTTTTAAAAATATTGATTTTTCATTTTTTCTGTATGCTGAAATGATTTTTAAGTGACACACCTTGACAAACAGAATCGTCCAAAGTTGCCTGTATAATATTCCAAGAAAATATTCCCACTATTATATGTAAGTATCATACAATTTTTTACAAGTATTTCAAAAAACTGTCTTTATATACATCAATCTGGCATAAGTGGAGACATCTAACTTGTAAGACAAAACCCCAAAATATCAAGCAGCACAGAGCACAAGGTTAACACCAGTGGGATGAAAATACAGCACCATCAATGACTTCAGTGCTGAAGAACTTCGGCTTACATGCTGTGACTTTCAAACTGAAAAATGTTTCCTATATTCCCCCTATTAAAAATAAATGTTATAAAATCCCATATTATTGATTTTAGAATAAATTTTAAGTCCCTACATATTCAGTAGGGCACACTCTCAGTGTGGACAAGATCCAACTAATTGTAGAGATCATTTAAAAAGCTGCTTCAGTTTCAGCCTACAGAAATAGGCTCAGATTTCTTATAGCTTGGGAAGACAGGGAAGGAATTTGGGGTTGCACAGCAAGAACTCTAACACTATTGCTTGTGGAGAACATGATAATATTTAGCTTGTACATGTCCATTTCCCCAACTTTCTGTGTGTGGAGTATTGAATTAAAATCTACTTGGAATCAAAAGGCCAAAAGCCACAAATGTTTATGTAGCTGGATCATCAAAAAGTGAATATCCAAACACTATCTTAATAATAAACCCCCTGAATAGGAACGTGAGGGAACCACGTAAATCTATTTAAAAAGGCTCCGAAGAAACACAAACATGATAGTACATTCACAGAATATTATACCTTCTCTGCTATCACAAGATTTAAAGATACAATTTGCGAAGGCATATTATCTTGAGAATTTGGCAATTTGTGAAGAAAAATAAAAAGCATTTTCTTTTTAGAAAATTATCTTGTCTCGCTACGATTGCCACTGGGTAAGTCCTATCTCACAGGATGTATACCTTCTGATGAGGTCACTATTAAAACATCAAGACAAAAAGAGCAATGACCCAAAGATTAACTCCATAGTCAGAGCTAGCAATGAGGCTTACTCAAGAAAATACTTTGCAAGAGGCTGGGCTGCTTTGAAAGCCAAAATTATTCTAGCGTGAATTGTGATCCATTAAAATTACTTAATCTACTATCACAAGCAATTCTGATCTGCCCTAGTAAAAGCTCCTACTGTTCTTCATTCGCAGAAATGAAGTCCTAAGAGAATGAATCCTCATTAGAAACATGTCCACTCAGTAAGAAGAATGAGCTATGTAATCATATTCATTTTAATATTGTTTGATATGACATATCAAAGATTTTAATGAGCAGTGCGTCGCTGCAGCAACAAAGGCAAATGGGATTTTGGGCTGCATGTGCAGGGGCATTACTAGCAGAGATAGAGACATGATCATACCACTCTACTCA
>VYXH01011581.1:280552-328614 GCA_013397275.1 Burhinus bistriatus | reverse complement strand
GAGGAGACATAACCAGGACAGCTGACCTGAATTGACTGAAGGGATATTCCATACCATATGATGTTGTACCTTCTCAACTCAGCCCATGAACACATGCAATACTGACATGATAACCTGTACATTTTAGTTTTGCCTACTTCTATCAGCCTTTGTTTTGCTAGTTAAAACAAGTCAATCTCTAATACTTCACCATTGTTGGGCTGTTTTCTTCATAATCACCTTCTTTTCCCTTTCTCTAGCATTCTATAGACTTTGCCAAGCAGATACAAGGAGCACATCAGTCAAGTGAAGCAACCTATTTATGGAACTCAACCTACAAATCATAGTGATTCACAGAGTTCTGTTTTCTCACAGAAGCTTAGTGTACACAAGCCTCAATACCCTGAATCTGAGCATTACAGTTTTGCAGTAGACTCATCCAAAGGTAAACTCCCACTCCCTTGAACGGGCAGCTATATTTTCTCCCAGAGACTTCAGCATCAAGTCTAAAGGAGATGGGATTGTGAAGAACATTAAGCAACACCTGAAGCATAAGTCGCATACTGTAGGAAGTCCAGTCTCTCAGGCATTTCATCAGATTTTGTTCAGCCAGTTATTTTTGGAGATAACCATTACATGAGTAATTCATTCTGCCTCAGAAAAGAAAAATAACGAAGGTATTGCCAATTCAGTCCTCCTCCTTCCTCTGTACAAAGATTACAGTACAGCACGTATGATGCTGTCTACAAGGGATACAGTTACCTCACGGGCAAGACAAAAAGGAGTGTCAGTACCACCATGACTGACAGTCACACACCTATTAAATTCACATATGTAACAGGATGCTATGAGGTCTATTGCTGGTGCTACCCATGCTCCTTTTTTTGTGAAACAACAGCTTGTCCTTTCCTGACTCTCAGCACAGTAGCCAAACATGCATATGGGCACAAAGTGTAGAAGAAGATGGGTAAAAGACAAGAGGGAAGTGGAAAGCTTTATGCCAGCTTGCGTGGTTGACAGGACAGACAACATGTGAGGTCTTCTGATATGTGTTAGACTTTGAAGGAGAAAAAACCAAGAATATTCAGATCTAGCAGCAACTACGTTGCTCTTCAGTTACCCCCATTCTCTTTTTTACATTATTACTGTAACAAAACAGGAAATCAATCCAAGTTTGTGAAATGACTAAGGACGCTGCAATCCTTTCAGAACATTTTTAGTATGACTGTAGACTCCAGAGCCTATGGTCCATCTGAACTCTGTATTTTCGGGCTACTCTTCTGCACGTCCCTGTTCACCAGGTTACTCCCCTCTGACAGAGGCAGCAGAGGACATTTTGCACTAGAATTGACAACAGTGAAACAAGCTGCTTTGGTAACAGCTGGTTCAGAAGTGCTAGCACGCAGTGAAAATACTGTGGTTATTTTTGATTGTAAATGAGTGACTTTGGGAAAAAAAAAAGAGTAACATTAGGTAATTCAAATTTCCATTTTCTGCTTCTGTAACCTTACACTAATTACCTTCATATGTACAAACTTTAACAGTATACAGTTGCAAAAGACATACAACACCTAATAGAAATGTAAACCCCAAAATACTTTAAAAACAAGTGGAACTTTTGCTGAATTCACTACTACAAGATATTCGTGTAAATAATTCAGCAGGTTTCAAAACCAGCATTTAGGATTAACATTGACCTTATTCTCATTTACGTTCCCTGAGAGCATTAGAAGGGGTAGCATACACGGTGCAAGACGTAAGCCACATGACTAATAGCTCTGAGGTAGAAAAACTCTCTAGTCAGAGCAGTCATAAGTTACTACTGTAAATATCCCTTCAGCTCAGAAGCAAGATATCAGTCTGTCAAAAAACCGATCCATCAGCTGTCCAGTTCAGTTATCTGCTATTTTCATACTTTAATATTATACACAAAAAATACTTCTCTGTACATTTTCCTCAATTTTCTACTTCAATGAAAAATTCATATGACCCTAGAATTCAGCCTGTTTCATACACATCTGTCTACCCATGCATTTCTTATTTCTATACTCTACCTTAACTACAAGAAGCTTTTTGAAAGCTGGAGATCCACCATATAATTTAGTGAAAAGCACTTCTAAGTTACCTAAAAGCAACTTGCAATTTACTCACCAGAGCTCATAGATGCTTTTATGGTTACTGAACAAAAGCCTTCCTTTGCTCTTATTAGGTAGGAATCGTATGCCTTGTGCATAAAGTAATTGGATTCCTTCCCTCTTCATTACCTGCTTGCAATAAAACTTGCAAGACAGCATAAACGTTTGAGAATTCCCATATGATAAAATAATGTTAGTTACTTACTATAAGCTTGCAATACGTTTGTAGATATGATTTTTCCTGACAGCTCATACTTCTACTATACGAGTTAGTTTAGTTCTTATCTACTTAAAACATTACTCACATAGGTATCTTAGAATTTTTAAAGAACATTTTTACAACTTTTGTATCTGACATAAATAAGTAAAAACTAATCTTTTCATAATATTGAACTTAAATCACATTAAAGATGAAACATGTTGTTCTGTTTACCCTCCTATAAGACATTAGCATTTTTTTTTTCAGACTTGTAACTAAATATGAGGAAACGTAGAAATCAGACTATCTCTTCAAAACTTAGGATGCTTTTAGCAAGTGGTGAACTGCTATTTTCCCTAACTTGCAAAAAAGCCAGAAAACAAGTATACTATATTGCATCACAAGATAGACTACTGTCATTATGAAGTTGTACAGACTACAGCGACTCTGCAAGCAAACTCTGAAGCATTTCTAATCAAGAGAAAAAAACTGCATGTCAACAAAAAAAAAAGTTGCCACTCTTAGTTATAAAATTAGAATTACCTCAAACAAGCAGCTAACCCAAGGGGAAAATGTGAGTTTATTACTTAAGAGTCTACTGCGATTATTCCAATGAATCACTCTCAGACACCGAACTACTTACACTGATGTAGGTAAGCTAATTTAAGGCATTTATACCAAGCAAACCAACAAAACCAAATTGCCTTTTTTTTTTTTTTAAAATAGGATTCTGTACACATGAAGGTCATTCAGTTGAAACACACTCCTGAAGGAAGACATTTTTAAGTCATCCTTGATGTACATCTCTACTTTAAAAACCTGGATATATGGATTTCATTAGATTTTCACAGTTAGGGCAAGGTACTCGTACAAGATTATGTAAAATGTGTTATATCTTTAGTCATTTGAACTAAAAACTTCATGGCAGAACTAACAGACAGCTGCACTGTAATCTTATTCCATTAATATGATTTTATCTAGGTCTAGGCTAATATGCTAATAATATCTATGGAAGTGGATTAAGACTATTCCTTTGTTATTGCTTATTGATCACCCAGTACTACCACTTTATTTTAACTAAATTTAAAAGGTTAGCTCAGATCTCATTTACTTTAGTCAATGTATTCCAAGAAGGCTTAACACGTTTCATGTCTTGTACTTAGCTGAATCAGTTTAGCTCCTTTCTAATGCATCAGACATTTTCAGAGGCCCTTTCACCTTGCTCAAAACAAGGTATGCAACTGTAGAAGCATAATTTCCTAAAATGAGTTGTCTTTCATTTTATACTTACTACTGAGACTATGGTAGAATATCAAAGATTAAATCTTTCTTTTAAAATTCTTATATTCATGTATTAAATCTATATAATAACAACCATATTTGAAATACTAGTTGTATGCATTCATTTTCAAACATATTATGTTCTTAAAGCTGACAAGTTCAGAATAGGGTCTGAAAAAAGAGGGCAAGCTCTTTCACCTAAGTTTAGCACTTGAAGAAAAGAGTTAAAAGACTGCAAGATGATTGCTACGTAACAGTCACAACAAGAAGTAGGAACCTAAAGCCAAGCTGGCAAGACTGAAGAGAAGGACAGGCACATAGTCCGAGTGCAGAGGTATCAAAGTTTTCTAGGGATTCTGGGGGCAAGGATTTGAGCAGAGTTTTCTGCAGCTCTAAATCTTTGAAATGACTGCATTTGAGCCCAGAAGCAAGGACCTGTTTACAAGGACACAAAAGGCAGAGGGAAAAGCTGTTTATCAGCCCTTTTCCTATTTTGTATTATCTTGTCAAGAAACTTGATTTAGATAAACCCCAAGCATTCTACTTTTAATCCAATAAAACCCATTTTTTAAATCTTCTAGAAGAAATCATTATGAAGTAGAAAATCTAGGTAGATCTTAAAGCTGTAGCTGATCCAGTGTCCCATTATGACATCTATATATCCGATTAGGGTTGAAGCATTTCAATGCACCTCAGTTTGCAAGCTGTGAAATGCAATAAACATGGTTTGTATTTTTATAAGCTGTTTTAAATACATCTTCAGTTTTAGAACTGCATTATTATGGTTCTATGAACTCGGCTTACATATTTCTACTCCATTTCTATTCAGCTAATTAGCCTGGGCAAGACTACAATAATGCAGCTATATTAGTTCCGGTTCCTCCTTTAACAGTTTTCTTTTATAACTTTCCGTCTAGAAGCCTTTTGAGTCATACATAATACAACATCAGCATACCCAATCAGAACTAAGCGGTATGTATTTGTAAGTCCTTCTTCATATATCTCCAGACAAGAATGAGCTGTTTCAGGCACAGTAACTGACTGAGCTCACAGTGAAAAAACAATCCATTGCTTTCCATCCCTATTCGTGAAGGTATGGTTTGCATTCTTTTCCTTGACTATAACAGTGCTTTTTTGCTGAAAAATGCTTTTTACATGAAACTTAAGTTCACCCAATATGAAGACCCTACACCCTTAGCCAGTCACCAGCTCAGACCTTGGATCTTTCCAGATACTGATACCCTACTCACTGGTTAGTCCAGCACGAAATTTGCTAGAGTTACACACATGTTTGAACACAACATGGGCATCTCCAGTAGCTGGTCTTAGACATGTTGCTTTGCAATAGTAGGCTTCTAGATGCTGATCTCTCCAGTTGCTGACCCTTATGTTCCTCAAACCTGCCAACTCTTTCCAGTGGCCAACACCAATCTGTTATCCTTCTTGCCTGGTAGTCCAACTTGAAGTCCACTAGTGCTTAACACACAGACACAGAAGAGACCGCGCACTCACACACCATATGGTTGCAAAAAGAATTTGGCAAGAATATAGGATAGCCTGCAGTGGTCAAGTGCAGGGCTCAGACAAACATACTGCTCAGCAATCTGCATATACATGACTGGCCCTTTTTATCCCCTTCCCCGCTGCTTCCTCATGCTTGTTCCACCCCAATCTACCTTGATTCCTCCATTTCCCTGCTTTTCATCTGTCACCTAAACATCCCATAATAAGCTTCATACAATAGTCTGTGCCCTATCCTCGATTTCTGTTCTCTCTGCATCCCACAGTAAGTCCTACAGCCTAGTATGCAATCACCCCTTACTTGTCTAGGGTTCCTGGAAGCAAATCTCTTTCCTTGACCCACCTCACCACTCTCCTTCGATGGACTTAGGAGAAGCAGATCACTGTGCTCTGTTTTCTCTCATTAGATTACTCCGGTTCTCCTCCCTATCATTGTTCCTCTGATTCTTGCTGTCTTTATGTTTTAGTCACATAGCCTAACAGCATCACACTGAATATTGTTTCACATAAACCACCTCTGAATTTGGACTTTTCCTAATGGAGTTCTGTTTCTTATGTTGGACTGATACTGTGTACTGGCACCTTTTCTATCATTACAGCAAGCAGTACGATATAAACACTTACAAGGTCTCAGCATACGATGTCTATAGAGATGCATTTAAAAAAAGCCTCTCAATTAGCTCCACCAAAATTCAATCCTGTCACTGACAGCTAATCAGACTGAAATAACCCCATCGGTTAATTTTTCTTACTTCTATATCAGCTTGTTACTTTTCTTCTGCTGCTATAGAAGTCAGGAGCGAATTGACAAGTACTTTATCATCCTCATATACAAATACATCATTCTGTTTCACAAATGTAGAACTTTGTAAGAGGAAGAAATGTTTAATAAGTACTTATGCATCATTAGCTGTTCATGTCTACGACCATTAGCTGTATTAGTGTCTTCTGCCAGTCAGGTGTGGTTTTTTTCCCCCCTCAGTTTTGTTCTCATTTCAAAGTTAACCACTTTGAAACAATTACTTTAGAAGCTAATTAATTTTAACCTAATTAATTTTCAGAAGCTAATTAATTTTAAGCAATACCAAAATGGATTTCCCTTTACTTGAGTAAACTCCATTTTCTTTGTCTTCACCCTCCATATCATCTTAATCTTTAACATCAACTATCAGGAAGCATTCTAGCCACAGTTCAGTCTAGCAGTCTACATCTCATCTGGAAATGAGTCAAACTTCTTTCTGCTTTTATTCCTCCAGTTTAAATAATATGAACCTATATGAAATTTCTGGGTGTTCTGAAAATGAATATTTAAATCATCCTTACAAAATGTTAAGGATCACTAAAACTTTTTAGATTCACAAGCCCACGTGCAAAGCTTCAAAGATCCTGAACTTCTACAACTGACCCTTCAAAGTGATATTACAAGGGCTCCGACTTGCTTGTTAAGGCACCTATTTCAACATTTATGCTGAGATTCAAAACCAATTTCTTTTATACCACTAAAATAGTCTATGTTTAAACAAAGGGAAAAAGATATATCGATATCTCCTTACAATGTAAACTGAGAATTAAGTATAGAAGACCAAAAAAAATAACCCAACTCTAAGTTATCTTGAGCAGAAGTTACCCATGTTAATACACAGTGTAAAATGCACCATCTGCCTATCAGATAAGCCTGCAGTACCTTACTCTGACATGAAGTACAACATCCTCAAGTTGAGAGACCACATTTGCTGAGCAGAGGTGGGACACATTTATTTTTCAACAGTACACTGACATGCATGGGGACCAACCTCAGACCTCTCCCCATTTTCTAGCTGCAGGCGCCAATTTTATAAAGGAAAATTTCAAGTAAAACTGAAAGACAAGTTCATCCAGTTGCAACCCTTTTTTCAACAGAGACAGGAGGCGATTAACTGCAGATGGGTTAACAGTGTTGATTGACATATAAGGAATTTAGCATTAAAGAGATGCTAGTTATCTGAACAATTAGGTAACTGGTGACTTAATTTTGTACCATACTTATCTCACAAAATTATCTAGAGCGAGAAACTTGTCCATTGCCTTCAAACTGTGTTAAAAGTTCCTTCCTTCTATCTCATCTTGCTTTTACCTTTACCACAGCTACAGTGCTATCTTCCAAGTACCTTTGAGTTAATTTTGTGAAGACATAATTACATAACAGGATGAATTCCAGAGCCATAAGTTTTCTATACACCTGGTTCTTGTGCCACGAGCAACTACCAAAACATAATAAATTCAACAGTACAAAAAAAACACTCTTATTCCTTTTAGTAAAAAGCCGCACAATCAGTACCTATGTCAACTATGAATGTAAACTGGAAGACACTGAAAGTTGCATGACAGTGTTTGGAAGCTTGTTGAAACCTCTTATGGCATTTTGTTATTATTAATTTTTAAACAATTTAAAGCTTAAGCTAATGTTGGAGCTTTTAATATTGTCAGCAGCATCTAAAATTATTTTTTATGGAAAACAGAGTTACTATCTTTACTCTTAAGTAAGACTTGCACATCTGACAGTGCCTCCCACTAGCCCATTGCCCTATCTTGATGGTCACACACTGGAGTGAGGTCTCTGCTCTGAGGAGTTTAAGCACGTTCTAGCTTAAGCACAGTAAAATGAAACAGAACACACAAAGACACTTGATTGCTTTGCTCGTGCTCCAGTACTTGCATTATTTTAGGAAAATAAAGGAAGCCTATTATTCAAAACAAGATAATATTATTATTTTGAGTGACATTATTTAAATTAAATGTCTTTTTCCTGTTATCAACTTCATCTCATCCAATCCTTCCCCTTCTTTACATTCAGTTCCATATATCAGTACCAATTCTGTAAAAATGTCATGCTTTTTGTTCTTGCACATTTGATTGACTGTACACAATATCCTAACTGGTACTATAATTTTTATAAAACTTTTTAGATGAGATTGTATATTTACACTTCAATCATGCATGCTCCTGTGGTTTCAAATGTCTCCAAATAAGACTTGGTCATATAAATGCGTTTATCTAAAGATAGCATCCACCCATGAATAAGGCTGATTTAGTTCACGCTTATTTAAATGTGCCCACTTTTTTTTTCATTCAATATACACATAAGTATATGTAGATTTTGCCTTCCTAATTGTCTTCAAAGTCACCAGGAAAAAAGGTGAAGCTTATCACAAGCAAGCAGGAGAAACCTGAAAATGCCATCTCTTAGTAAGTATTATCAACTGAAAACCCAGGGCAGTTTTTGGTTTTGATCCTGCATGGAGCAAAAAAATAACTGAGGAACAATTAAAACGAAGCACACTTAACAATACCTTTTTGTTAAAAATATTTTGGCAAGTTAAACAAAGGCCAATTTAACCAAAGCAGCCCAAAACCTAGCTTGCTCTCATAGTTTTCAGATTCCATTTCTATAGGATTAAAAAAACCACACAACATTAAAATACTGTTCTGCTGTAGACCAGAGTTGAGAGGATCAAACCAATACAGAGAACACACACTGGGCTGAGGAAAAAAACGTGATACCCTTCCTGTAGGTTGTCTGCTTTTCCAACACTAAAAAGACAAAGACCCTTCTTCCCATCTGACAAAAAACGGGTTTTCTTTCAATTCCTTTTACCTGCAATATCTATTTCTTAATTTCTTTGTCTACAACTCCCAATACGTAATAAGAGCCATGACAGATTAATTTCATCAAGTAAGACTATTTTTCAAGGCAATCCTCAAACATAAGGAGTCCTTTGTTACCTGCACAGGGAATGAATCACACTGTTTTGGGAAGAATCTAACTTGATTTGCCTTTCTCCAGATTAGCATTAGAAGCAACCAAAGAACCCAAAAGAATTTGATCTCTTCCATAAGACTGAAAAGGTATGATTAGAAATGTAAAACCAGGCTGGGACCAGTCCATGAAATGCAGACTGAGAGAACAAGAAGCCTTAAAACCCTTCACTCTCTGTGGGGGTAGGAGGCAGGGAAACGGGTTGTCCTAAGTTTTATCACATACTCCTAAATTATGAGCTTTAACTCATATCTACTTAGTCTGAAATTGTGAAAACAAGGACTAAGAATATAAATAAGACTATGTATTCAACCAGAGGGCAAAACATGTTTGTTTTTCTGTTCCTCTGATATACACTTGATTGCTTATATATTAGCATTTGAATTTATATAAAAAATTAAATTTATATAAAGAAAAAACATTAAAAAATGAAGTCATTCAGAAAGGCAAATAATGTTTGGAAGTCTAGTGAAACATATTATTAACAACTATTCAAGTGATTTAGCAAATATATTGTCAATATGGTATCAGAATAAAGAAGATATTTAGAATATGTCGAATGTAATTCTATATTTAAATTATCATTCAAGTCAGTATTTGTAGAGTCAACTTATTCCTACAGCTTAAAAGTAAACACCTAAATATATCACTTCCACCAAACTGGTGTTTAAACGGACACCGAAAATTTTGCAGGCTTTCATTCTTCCACTCCTTCTCACAATGAAGTGACGAACACTAGAGCGCTATTTGCTCCAGCTCATTTCTCCTTGTACAAAATGATTAGCACACTAATTTAGAAAACTTTGGGTAAGTAAAAAACATTTCCAGAGAACTAATAGGGCCTGATAATTCCTCTTGTCTCACTTGCCCAGACAGGCTGGTTTCTGTGGGAGTTTTAGCTGTATCTAGGGGAAAACACACACACACACACACTGCCCTAATAAGCTACATTAAATTCTTCCTATTTGGTTAAATGAATATTTGACATTGTTTTTCCTATATGAAGGGGAAAAGCTGCTAATATGATTTGCCCTTACTTTTGTTTGAGTTCTCTAGCACTTTTAAGATGCAAATAAACTTATGTCAGTACCTCCATAACGCTGGCCATCTGGTGCTGGTTGGTACCAGCTGACAGAGGCAGCAGCACACTGTTATTGCCGAGTTTAAGCGGGCAATTTAGTCTCCAGTTTGGGGAAGAAAAACAGCATTTGGTACACTAACATTGAAAGATAACCTCTAACTGACCCATTCCTGTCACTTAAATCAATTCTATATACAAACAAGAGCCAATTTCAAACTCAAAATGCAATATAATAAAACAAACTAAACTCAGTGTCAAATAGTACTTCAGTTAATCAAGTTTAACTGCTGCAATCTGTCAGAAACATTCATCATCCTGGTATGTTCAGCAGAACAAAAGAAGTCTTAACTTTGAATGTCAATATTAGCTTGCAAAAGCACAAGTAGTTTGTGGGGGAAAAAAATAATCAGTTGTTCTTTACATCCTAATCATTATACTTTACTGTCCCAATACAACACAATCTTGTCTTAAAAGGGCTTACTTTCAATAAATTAGATGTGTTTTCACAGTAACTATGGCCCTCTTTATGCAGTATTTTACAGTGAAACCATCACAGTATTTTCATGAAAGTCTTCAGCTGACACGAAACCTCTAAAATAAACACCACAGAAAGCTACACAGTGCTGAACCCAAACACTTCCAAAGCATTCAGTGCCATGGACTTAGCTGAACTTTCTAATTTTGATATCAAAGGGAGGGGGAGGGGGGGGGGATCTTAATCAAGAGAAGTCTCAAAATTGTGGTAGAACTGCCAACTGCTTGGTGACATATTTTTAATTCATTAACTTCCCAAGCCTGGAATGTCTAGACTGGAGATATACCATGGCTGCAATAAAGGTGACCAGTGACTTCACATATGAAGTGTTCAAATAATTCTCATATTCTGTTGCCTTCTCCAGAAAGCTGAGAACTGGAATAGCCATCTACTGCTTGACGTGGTTGCTGAAAACATGATACTACAGTCAAGATGCCAGCATTCCCCTACTGATTCAACATGCAATATTTAAAATATCCTATAGACAGTCTCTAACCAGATGTGAAGTGTACCATTACTAGTCAAATTAAGAAGAATATTAATGTTTATGAGCTCCCTGAAGCAGAATCACACCACAAAACCAGCAATGTATTATTACATATATAAAAATAAAACCTTTCAGTCCTCTGTCTCACCAGTACTTCCCAATGGAAACACAAGCATTTGATATAGGTCTCTTTCCTTTGGATTCTAAAAAGCAACTGCGATTTTAAAATATGTAAAGTTTACAGGGTGCATCTAAAAATAGTTTATTTTGAATGATCTTTAAAAGCCCTGAAAAGCCCGAGCTTAAAGAATCTCTTAAATTAAAAAGATGACACATAGATGAGTTCCATTTGAGCAATCAGTGGTGACACATTAATAATGAAATAAAATATGCTGCAGTATTTCAAACATTTTGCAGCTGTTACAACAGCACTATTATCTAATTCAGATATATTTACCAAATCCCACATTTTGTAGTACAAGCATTTAAAAGTCAAAATACTTCTTTTTACTTGCTTAATCATTAACTGGTAATCTAATGACATTTCAAATGTAAATCTAATCAGTGGTATTTGAATTGGGTTTTATTTCAAGTATTAGGGCAGTCTCTCAGCTGTAACTATGCACTGTCATCTTTTCTCCTCACCTAACCAAGTATTCCCAGCCATGCAACGAAGTTCAGGCACCCTTGCAAAGGGAAACCCTCTCTCCTCCCGACCAAAACTAAACCGTTGGGCTTTAGAAAATTAAGATTTCCAAAGCACATCAATGTTTTTAGCCTTTATATATATAAAATATATTGTTCTAAGGACCAGAAAAAAAATTTAATTTGGTTGATGCCCTTGTAAAACTTCAATAATCAACAATTTTAATATTTTTATTGTCATCCATAAATGTTTTAACCTCCTACCATATGAATATGGATATCCTTCTCCCCTAGCTCAGTGAAGCCACACAAATTGTCATAACAAAGTTTGCTTCTGCACTAACTTATTCCAAAATTCATTTCTAATTTCAGAAAAAATATATTTATATTGGGGAGGGGCTTTTTTTCCCCTCCAAGTATGCACATATTTTTGTATCTTGTTTTATTATGCAAACCAAAAAACTTTTATTTGAAAACTGAACTAGAAATACATCTGCAATCACAATGTATGAATACACAACATTTTTCATAATTGTAACACAGCACTGTTGGGGAATAAACTGACAGATGGAGACTCCAATGCATTCTGCAGACTACATTGCAGATCAGAACATACTAATGAATACACATCATCTGAGAGAGGACATCTGTCTTAGAAGAAATTATTGTATTTAATAGTTATTAAATTATTACTCATTCAATTTTTGTTTAATATTAACTCTATACAGAAGTGTACATGAAATTTTAATTCTACCTACATTGCCAAGGCTGCTCATTACGCTTTAATATAGCCGCATAACGAAGCACCTTAACTGGTTTGTCTGTCATGTTTTGTGATATGATCTAGTTAATATTTTCAAGTTACCTAGACTAGAGTTATTAATTCAATTCTTTAAATTATACACTCATTTTTTAAATGGATTAATTTATGAAAGACAGTATTACGTGATCATACAACACTCAATAAAACTGAAAATTTTCTGTGCCAAGAACAGTGATGGTATATCTTAATAACCTTAATTATCTGAGCTTAAATCTTAACAAACCTTAACTCACTTCCCTCTTCCTCCAAACACATTCCTCATCATATGGTCAACCAACAGCACATGTAAACCATTCACGTGGATTATCCAGATTACTACTCATATACACACACACACGTATATATATACACACACACACACATTAAAAATGTCTCTTTTTTAAACCTTTGTATGTATCTAATACTATGAGTAATTTTTAAATAACTGGAAAAAATAAACTGTTCTTACCTTTTCAACTGCTAATTGTTTTGATGGTTTTTCTGATTCTCTCTCTCTCTTTTTCTCTTCTTTCTTTTTTTCTTTTTCCTTCTAAAAAAAAAAGGCATTTTGCTAGTACTCAATAACAATGCATTTGCAAACGTATTGAATATCTAGTCATGTAGAATATAAACAGAGATCTTGAGTTACTCTTTCAATTCAGAGTTTACACTTCTATCTGCTCTGCTTCCAGAATTGACTCATTTTGCTCAAATAGTACTACTAAAAGTATTGTAACTCTGAGAATTCAATAAATTCTCAAATATAGTACTACTAAGAATACTTTAACTTTGAGAATTCAAGAAAGTCACTATTTCACCTGCTCCTTTGCATTTCTTCTTATAAAGAAGGAAAAAAGAACCAGTGTTGCTTCTCCAATGCTAAGTAGATGTGAAAAGAAAAAACGATCTACAAGTATTCCATTAACTTTGATAACCTCTGTCATTTGGACAGATGCCAGTTTCTTTGACCCAAAAAATTATAGTAAGGTAATTTGCATGCAGCTTTCAGCTGAGAGTTACTAATTCTAAAAGCTAATCTCATAGTCTTAAAAAAATACTCCTGAATGTAAAAAGTTGACTTGGGCCATATGCCAGACCCACTGAGTCATAAGACACCAAGTGTTCCAGAAAAAGAAAACATTAAGAGATCCCTTTACTTTGAATGCATCATAATGACATTACAGAAGTTTTTTCATTTTAGTTTTGAATTAATAAATGGGAAAGTATTGCAGTCTGACTGAAGAAAAGCATAAAATATTCCTTAAGGCACCATAACATACAGAAGATACAGACTTTTTAGGACAGCAATTGCTTTGACACAGTGTTAGTAGTGATTTTTAGACCCAGTAATCTGTCTGCATTTACCTTGCACAACTACAGCATAGTATGCTTGAACATTAAAATGGATGGAACAAGAGTTTACCACCTGTAACAAAGGAGATGAGACAATAGCTCCTACATGTTCTTTCAGTCATTAGACTTGGATCCCTCTGTTCAAAGCTTCACAACAGCTTTGTTTCACAGAACACTTTTTTAGTAAGTTTCCCAAAATTAGGAGGAAGGTTGAGAGGTTAGACTGAGAGGTTAGATAACTGTCCGTGCAGCTCCAGTATTAAAAATAAAACAGCTTACTAGGCTACATGTTTCTGTCAATAAGGACTTTTTTTCTTTTTAACATCCAATATATATAATTTTTAAATCTGTGTAACATAACATTTGGTTAAAATAGTTCTAACACTAGGATGAAGAGGGTTTTTTTTTTTTCTGTTTTTTTTTTTTTTTTGAGGGGGGACTGGGCACGGTGGAACCTAAGTAACATATTCTTCACTACTTCAAATAATCAGTTTCCAAAATTTTCACCATATTTACCAGATGGATTTGGGTTACTCAACTGAGGTAACTCAAGTCCCAACTATTTCATCAGGCATCAACCTGAACACTTAGGTCCTTGAAAGTGAGACTATCACACCAAGCACCTGCTTAAATGTGGATGTCGTTCAGGCAACAGAAAGCAATGACCACAGTCATGAAACTGCAGAAAAGGGGAATTTGAAATATCTCTTTTGAAGAAAATAAACAGAGACCAACTTAGATTTTAGTGAACATTAGGAATACAAAAATGAGCATAGCAGTCCAAACCAGAGGTCCAGCGAACACCGTATCTCATCTGTGGCAGTGCCAGGCGTTCAAGAAAAAGTTTGTGACTGTGACAAGTATAAAGCAGTGTTTTATTTTGAAGCCATTATAATAACCTGAGACATGCAGGCTTACTGAACTAAGATTACAAATGCATAGCCATGCCTTTCAAACAAAGCTTAGCTTTTCTTCTGTTACTGCGTCACTGATCCTAATACCAACCTGCATTCTAAAGACTCCCCAAATCCCTGGCCCCACTCACATCTTCCCAAGTTGAATAATTTAAATAAACCTAATCACTTCGCCTGTGGAAGCTTTCCTACATCTTGGACAACTGTGATTTGTTTCTTCTCCTGGGAAAGGTTGTTGGAAGTGTCATAACAATACACTCACTTTTCAAATACAGTACCTCAAGTTTACTTGAATATGTTTAAGTGAAAGTAGAGTTAAATTTTTTGCATATGATCATCTTCAGGATGTCCAGATTTCCAGTCTGACTTCAACATTTTTTGAAAATGTTTTGTTAGAGAAACGTCAATTCTAGAGGAAAAAGTATCTGGAAACTTTTATTCCTCAGGACTTCGAGAATGAGGAGGGCCTGCAGTAAGTTTCCTATGGCAAACACTCCATAAAGGTAACCAAACTTAAGTAGATGCCTCTCATTGCCCTTAACAAATCCCTAACAGCTTCATAGTGAATATATGAAGACTTAAAATAAATTGTTCACCAGTGTTTCTGCCTCTGCACCTCACAAAGCCTCCAGGATTTCTCTCAATTCCCAGCAACTTTATTTTCATTCACTCCATTTTCACTGTGGACTTGAAAACCTGTAAGTCCTTCATCTTCACACTTCACAATTTCAATACGCAAGCTTTCTGCTTCAGCTCCATTAGATAAAAATGATTTCAGACTAAATAAAAACATTTCTCAGATGCTGTATTCATGCCAGAACTTCAAGTGTTCCATTACTTGCCAAAGCAGTCAAAAAGCACTATGAAGATAATAAAATGAAATTGGCTTCATACCGGTCTTAAATTCTGAGCAAAAATTATTTGGTTTTTTCCCCACAATTCCTTTCTAGCAACTAGTTACACAGAGGAACTTTAAAATTTGAATGCATCAAGACAGGCAGGTAAGAAAGGAAAGGCGAGTTTCATTCTAAGTGGCTGCTGCTATTCCTGGTACAACTTTAAAAACATGTCAAATTCACCAAGGCTTGCGGTCTAGTCCATGACACTATAATTTAAATTTTAATTAATGTTTAAATATAGCTGAACTAAAATAATTTACAACACCTGTCCAAATTTTCTGTATTTAGAAGAAAAAACATGATCGTACATGTTTAGATCGTAAGTTATTTCATACACTGTATACAGTCTCAGTTTAGACTGAAGTATCCGAAAGAGCCTAACATTGAACATTCACATTCTTAAAAAAAATGTCATTATTGTTGCAAATTGTGACATTTACTGAAAGTTCATACAAATGATGCCTTATCTACTACTTCGTGTGTCAAGTTTTTTGAAGGCCCTTCTAAACAGTAAATGTAACGTCAGCACATACACATATATCCCAGCTAGAAGAGATATTAAAACTAGTATGAGTTAACAGAAGCATCACTGAATTAATTCTATATTTATCTCCAAGGAGATTGAACGAAATGGCTGGAACAACACTGATAATTTAGATTCTGAAACAAGCAAGTAATATAAAAAAATATACCAAAAATTATTCCTGAGGAGACAGGACAATGCCACTCGCCCATTAGCTGGGAATGAAATGCTGTTTCGACAGTTTTGTGACGCTAAACCAGAGCAGAACCACAATTTTGACATATAAAAATCAAGAGGTAACAATCACGCATGTGCATTGTCCCACTGTATTGGTTCTTTTCATTTATCTGGTACGGAAAACAAGGAGAGAAGTATTTGAAACGCCTGAAGGATTACCAGCAATTCAAATTTTCTAGTTAGCTCAGTGAAATTACTCTATAGAAATGTAAACATTTGTGCAAAGCAGTAACCTAACAAGAGTTACACCCAAAACCAATATACCTCTGCTTTGCTCTTCTCAGCAGCAGCTTGCAGAGAAGGCGAGGATGCCAAAGGCTGAGCAGCATCAGAAGAGGATATCTGTACAAAACAGAGGAAAGAAATGAGAAAGAAAATAAGCAAGAACAGCTGGGAAGGGAGGGAGCACAGACAGCTGAGAGACATGATTTTCATTCTTTTTTCAATAATTTTGGAGGTGGGAGAAAAAAAACTACAATATAGAAGAAACAAAAAGAGGAGACAAAGTATTCCCCCCCCCTTTTTTTTTTTCTTTTTATCAGTATGATTTTTAAAGGAAATTCGTCAGGTAGGAATGAGTGACTTATAATGAAATTCAATAGAATAGAATATAAGAAAATGAACCTGGATAAGATCATACCACAGACCTAAGAAAAATAATTAGGTTTTATCCACTGTTCAATTTTATCCAGCGTGACTATTGAAATATTAATGTCCTGAAGTGTGAAGGCACACTGTCCCAGAGGAGGGGGAGAGAAGAGAGTGCTTTTGTTCTTGTTCACTGTAACAGAATATTTTTATTAAGAGGAATGTGAAATAACTCTGAAAGTTATACGTTAATTAAGGTTCTGATTAACTCTTCTCTAAGAGCACTCCAAATAAGTAAACACCTTAGGGTTAATATATATCTGCATCCCAGCAGCAGGATGCCAGACCTTTCAGACAGGTGATACTTCTTTTCTAGGAATCAGTATGTAAAATTACTATTAGCACCACTAGACTTCTAGAATTATCCAAAAGGTATAATTTATATATGCAACAGATGCAGTTTGCTCAAGAAAACAGGATTTCTCAAAATGCATTTTCATACATCTTCCCATCCTATTTCTTTATGCATAGTTGATCACTTCAATGGAAACATTATCTTTCTATTCCCCTTACTACAAAAATGCAGCTGAATCACATTTACCAAACATGTAGAAGATCTTTAGAGCTATAAAGCTGACACTTCTACACTGTCTTGTATCACCTTTACTATCTACAAGGAAAATGTAAAAATAAATGAAGCTATTACAGAGCAGGTCATTATGTTGGATAAAAATAACCAATTTAAATGACATGTTTTTACTTATTTAAAAAAACCAGCTTGCACTAAAAGAAAACTGAAAGCTGAAAAAAAAAACCCACAAACCGAAAAAAAACAAAAAAAAACCAACCAAAAAAACCCCCACCTACCTCACATCTAAATACCCCATATCTCTTCCAGAAAATCCTACCAGTACCATAGCTTATATAGATGGAATATTCATAGAATATATATTCAGTATTTTTACAAACTCAGAAACTATGCCTATCCTGGAAGGTGCTGTAGAGCTTCAGGAAAGACTTATAAGGTTTCATTTTTAAACTAAATTTTACCTGCAGAAATATGAAACAGAATCCTCATTTTTAAATTTACTGTTTTAAAATCCTCAGGTTATTAGAAGAGCTACGGATACATCTGTTGCAATAAAGCAGTTCCTCAAACTGTAGCATTCCGTTGCTATAGGAACACAGGGATCCTGTTTATTCCAATTACACCACATTGTAACCAAATAAAGATGTCAGAAAAATGATTAGGTAACTACATATATTAAACTATGAGCTCTAACACCACACTCCTTACTAAGATTTCAATTAAATGCAAATGTGTGAAATTGTGATAATGGAACAACTTAGATACACTTTCAAGCTTCTAAAGATAAAGCGGGATTTTGGTTGTTTGGGTTTTTGGGTTTTTTTCATTCTTTTGTACACTTCAGATTTTAAGAGAATTTAAGCTTGATAGCTCTTAGAGGCGAACAGCAGGTAACAGCTACTCACCACACAGAACCAGGTAAGCAGAATTTCATTTAGGGGTTGGGAGGAAATCAGCACTATAGATGTTTGTGTCACATTTCCATCCTCCCATAATAGTTCTCAATTTGCATATCATCTTCATAAACTAAGGAATTACCTAATCTGAGATAAGGTAATCCTATGAAGGCCGGAAAGCACTTATAGTTTTGCAAATCAAGTAACGGAGAAGCATCATACAAGCTATAAGAAGGAGACAGACTGAAAAGCATTTGCCATCTAGCCTGGGATACGGAACAGGATGTACAAGTTGAGAAATGCCCAAGTGTAACGTTTAAAGACAAAGAGCAGCACAACATTCACTTCAGGCTAAAAAAACAGTACTTGAAAACACACTTCACAAATGCAAATATTCAACTAAGCAAGAATACAAAAGGCACATGACTGAAGCTAATCTTTAAGAGAAGATACATTACAACGTATAAAGAACTGATTAAGTTTATATAATGAAAGCAATAGCATGAGTTTCGGCTGCTGAACAGCTTTATCACCACTGCATCGTGTTGAATTTGTTATCTACCATGCTGCGCCAGATAAGGAAATCTGAATGAAAAAAAATCCAATCAAGTCAAACTGAGTGGCTGGATAAAGCTAAACATTAAACAGGATTAAAAGAGAGCCTGGTGCAGTCCATTGTGGTGAGTGGTTAAGCAGTCAGAGTATCAAAAGCTGATGAGGGTACCAGAGAAGCCTGGAAAAATACTTGCCATTGGGGCAAACTGATGTTTATGGGACAGCTGACCTGTTATCCCTGTTAAGGTTCCCAGCTGGCAGTAAACCAGCTGCCTCCTGGACCTCAGAGCAGGCCAGCATGGCCCACACTGCGTGCAGAAGAGCCTCAGCGAGAGGCAGTGCTCTCTGGCTAGAACAGAGTCCCTGCAGTGCCAACTACTCTGCTCCTCGTCAGTGCTCAGGTGTCATATTGTGTCATGTCCATATACCAGAACCAGCACCAAATAAAACTAAAAGATATAATAACAATGCAATATAAGGGTATTCTTTTATTATCTGGGGAGTTTTTCAGTTAGAAGACTGAATTTTCACTAATATCCAAGCCATTATTATGGATGCTAATACCCTCAAGCATGAAGAGAAACCTAACACCTTAGTCATCAAGTGTTTGGTTTTCAGGAGATTTCAAAATGCTCATTTTTAACCCTAATTATCCCCATATTTTAGCAAATCAGTAAAGTTGCTTGATATTCTGAGATGTCAATAAAACCTCACAGGTTTTGTTTGCCCTTGTACTGTCCCCCAACTCCTACTTTGAAAGGTTGTGGCATGTTCATATTTTCAAACTGCAGCATGCTTTATGGATATAATGCATAGCAAAAACCTCAACAGATAATCCTTATCGTTAGCATAAGTCAACCCTAAACAACTTTGAGGCTATTATGACTTTGTTGCCAAGACCCATAGACTATCTGAAGTTAGTATTAGTACCTTCCACGTCCAGTTTGCAGTGCAGACATACCATTAGCTATGGGGGATATTAGTTATTGAACAGATGAAACACCGATAAGGAAGAGTGGTTGACAACAAATTGTGTGCTGCTGGCTTGTATTTCCAGTAAATCTTTGTTTTTAAAACTACTGCAGTGATAAAGCAGCTCATAGAGCTGTTCCCGTCTGTAGTCAAAAGGGATTCATTAGCTTGCCAACAAATGGCAAATGAGAAAGCATCTGCTCAGTGACCTATTACTACATTTGTGGCCAGTAGTGGGAGCACCGAGGTTAGACTAACCCCCGGATCAAACCACTCACCCATGACAGGTAAATGCATCCAACTCTCCCAGAGCAAGTGCTGCACTCAGTCCTGGTGAAACTGCCTTTGATTAGTTGAAAGCCACAAATGCGCTTTAAATATTTATAGCGGAACCCTGGTCGTCACTCAGGATTGCCAACCAAGGTTTTAATAATAATTTTAAAACTGGTTTTTCAGGAGACCGAGATCACTGAAAAACAACACTATGCAATCCCACATCAAAGTAACACATGGGTTTTCTATTTGGTATTTATCATCCTTTATTAATAATGACTTGATTCTATAAGCTTGATCAGAAGCATCAGTAAAGGAAGATCTACTCCATGCTTGGGTCTAACTCTAAGAACCTGAAAATGCTGTTGTTTACAAGCAGACATCCCCTCTTTAGTGTAGTGAGGGAATGAAGACAAGGAGCTGTTTCTTAAGTTTCCACATTTATACTCATATGTCCACAAAATTTCGATCGCATTTCAGACCAAAAGACTTGTAGTTGTTTTATTTTTAGCAATTCTTGAATCCCTTTCCATTGATTTTGTTTTGAGACTCCTTTTCAGAAAGCTGATAAAGTAAAAATAACTATCATGTACATTCAGTGCTGAGCAAGAAAATACATACACATGCAATAGTACTATAAGATTTCATTTTTATCTATGCTCTGAGACAGACTCTTTGGTTGACAGAAAACATAATATTGGAAAAGAAAGGATCTGCAGGTTTATAGTATTACTCCAGTTCCCTGCCCCTCTTACATGGCAATGTGTTACTTTTCCATTTTGCCCAATAAATACTATAGAAGTTTTTAATAAGTTATTACTTAGTGGTGGCACTATCCAAATATACACTATGTTAATAGTTCATATAAAAGCATGAATACAAACAGTATTTGGCCCTATGGCTCTGATGTAGTCTATGCACCAGACTATGATTTCAAGTGAAAAAAATTAAGCTTAAAGAAGCACTAAAGCTATCAGAGAAGATAACATACAAAACCTAAGAATGATTTTACTTTAGTTCAGTTCATGCTAACATATTTCTGATGGTAGATAACAGTCATACAAACACTTATAGTCATTAAGACCAACATACTAGAAGTTTTCATGAACTTTTATTTGTAGTTTTTCCAAAATCCTCCTCTTGATGTAGTGCATGTTGTTATTTAGAGTTTTATTAAAAAGGGGCCAAGTTAAAGCTTTCAAAACCTGTATTAACTTTCCATTTAAATATGAAATTTAGGGTGCTATCACTCAGAAGATTCAAGAGATTAAAAAATAAGTGCATTATTAAACCATGTCAATACATTCAGGAAATCAGCAGCTGAACCAAACACAAAGGTGCCCTCGAGTGGCCATTTTATATGCACGCAATATACAGGGAAGTAACCTAAATGAAGACAACTGTTCTACGCTCATTTTACAGGTTTTAAGTTCAGCTACCACATGTATGTTTCTCATTTCAGCAGACTTTTGACTTTATTACTGTACATCTCCAATGAATGTTGACAATGCTAAAATTAGTATTTAGCGTTAAAGCAGTGGCAATTACAGACTGCTATTAGATGCATATAAACACACAACCAATTGCTTACCATTTTTTAAAGAGGCCTATTTTCAAAATACTGAAAGGAGTATAAGAATACTACCGTACTAGTAATAATATTTATCTGTGAATTTCTGCAGAAGCTCTTTAGGCTAACTGGTAAGGCTTTTTTTAAAGTTACTAAAATGTCTCCCTCATTCAGTGCTCTAAACCCTAGACACCACATAAAAAAGGTTGTGTCCCATGTTTTACAAAACACAGCAATAGCTAGCTTCTCAAAGAAACTGGTACTGCTCTTCCATCAATATTCTGAACATGCTCACCACTCCTCCATCTCTTCAGAGTGCCCATATCTCATTACAGGATATGATGAAGCTCACGCAAAAGCCAGCTGTAGTTCTGGATGTGTACAGAGCTATAGATATTAATAAAATTTACATCAAGCAGAGATGCAATTACTCAATGTCCTGGGAAATACAGATATATTTAATAGTATTAGGCCTGAGTGCAAAATATTTTTCCAACTCTGACCAAGAGCATTCATATTATCTATCTCTCTCTCTTGTTGCCCACATTTTTTTAGATTATTTAGCTTCTCCTTTAGATAACAAAAAAATGAGATATCACGGAGAGTCACCATGGCTTAATTAAAGGCTGACACAGGATAAACAAAACAGATGCTTTCATCCTCTTACTGGAGTGCTCTCCATTTCCCCTGTCCAACCTAACAGATGTTTTTTGCACTTGTTCCAGGGAAAACTGTCTTTAATGAGAGCTTCCCAACATTTCAGAACAATACTATTTTTTTCTTCCTAGGTGGCATACCCTGCTGCGTATAGGATCATTTACATTTTCATGATCCACATTAAACTGGCAACACAATCACTGCAGATTCCAGCTTCGGCAGAAGTTTTGTTTACATGGACATAGTAACTTGTCACTGGGTGGTCCAGCCGTGTGAACTGCTCCTCAAATTAAAGTACTTATGGAAGTGGGGAAAACAAGACCCTCCACATGGGAGCTACTAAGAACGCAGCCAGCGTACTGAAAATCCACACCCTGCTTCTTTATCTCATTCATTTAACCATTGCTGGGCAAAGTCTAGCTCAAGAGTAGTCACTAGTGGTGCACTCAGCAGTTGATACTGGTGCCAGCTATTTAACTTCTTAATTTATGCCCCACACAACGTGATGAAGTACATCATCAGTGAGTTTGCAGATGATACAAGTGGTTGATATGCTAGATAGGTGTGCTGCGCCATTCAGAGCACTGTTGACAGGATGGGTCAACAGGAACCACACGAAGTTCAAAGGGAAGTGCTAAGTCCTGCACCTGGGGAGGGATAACCCCATGCACCCATCCAGTCTGGGTGGGTGTCAACTGACTGGAAAGCAGATTTGCAGAAGAGGCAAAGAGTTGTCCTGGCAGACAAGCTGGACATGAGCTAGCAACATGGCCAGTTCTGGGCTCACAAGTACAAGAGACACATGGGCAGACTGGAGCAAGTCCAGCTAAGGGACACTAAGATGATTAAAGGATTAGAGCACCTTTCAGATAAGGAGAGGAGTAATGAGTTGAGATTGTTTAGCCTGGAGGAGAGAAAGCTAATGGGAGGGAAAGCAGGGAAAAAGTCGTATTAACATGTATCAATACCTGGTCGCAGGGAGCAAAGACTGAGACAGAGTGTTGCCTGTGGTAACCAGAAACAGGGCCAAGAGGCACTGAATGTAAGTTGAAACACAGGAAATTCTATTGAAACATAAGAATTTTTCTTTTTTTTTTAGTTACTGTGGGGATGGCTGAATACTGGAACAGGTTACCCTGAGAGGCTGTGGTGTCTCCAGCCCTGGAGATATTCAAAACCCAGCTGGACGCAGCTCTAAGTAACCTGTTCTAGATGACCCCACTTTGAGCAGGGGGAACTGGATGATCTCCAAGGGTCCCTTACAGCCTGAGCTATTCTCGATTCTCTAATTCAACCCATTCTAACATCATGATCTTGCAAAGTAATTTATCCCACTTACACGATTCCTGCTCTCAAGTCCAAGTCCTTGTATGGTATTTCAGTGCTTCCTATTGATGCCTATCTTCATTAGCATATTTCAAAAATACTTCATATCACTTGATTCACAAATTCTTCATAGACTACTAAAAAACCCACTACGGCTCTTGCAATATTGGGAGATGTAACTGATAACCTCTCTCCAAGTCAATGATTGAATCCTTCTCAATGCTAACTACTATGAACTTAGTGTTCATGTACCCTATCATACCCCAATTTATCCATCTTAAGGTGCCCACATGACATACTTTAGGGCAGTAAATGTATTATGGATTTAATCTCCTTTAAGATAACTTTCTGGAAAATGTGCCATCACAATCTCTAAATTCACATCACATTTTATCCAGTTGCCTAAGTTCATAATTCTTAAATTATACACAATGTCTTAAGAAAGCATGGAAAATGTAGACCCATTATTCTTTTCCTTCAGTGAACTTAAGAGTTATATGAAACTTCTGCTCCATACATAATTCACACCCCTTCTTAAATATAGAAACTTTGTTTACTATTCTCTAAACATTGTCAGCACATGATAATATATTCACACTCCATGAAGTGGAATAGATTGTGCCAGTTCACAATTTTTGAGAACGAAAGTATCTGGAATCTGCTTAAACTGATTCACCATCCACCCTGAATAAGGCAATTGCCATATGCATGCTGAGAAGTTGTGCTTGCTCTTCTCCTATGTACTTAGTTTTATTAAAAGCTGCAGAGATTGTTTGTGATAATACCTACATAGATAATCTTTATCCACACCCAACACAGTGACCTCATTGCTTGTCCTCGTTACTTGTATGGCGTAAGGACCATTGTATTAGATATAAAAATAAAAAAAAGTTTAAGAAAGATTGTGTTTTTACAGTTTTTATTTTACATCAAAAATGAGGTGGTAAGTTTTTGAAAAATTTGGAAAATATGATTGCTTCAAACTTGATTTCCTCAACCTCTGTGCCACTTTAGTACACTTTTAACTTAGCAGCAGTTAAATTATTTGGATTGGGTACCAGAAACCCCTTCATTAGTGCAGTCCTGTGTCTCAAAGCATCACACCAGCAGCTGTTACTCAAGAGTGTATTTTAGTAAGATCTTATTCCTTCTGGAACCTCAGTTCTAAAAATTACATATTTCCTCTTGGCTTACTGATGAACTGTGTAATCATCTACTTCAAAGCTTACTTCCTCTAATCAGTAATTTTGGGATAATCTTACTAATTTCCAAAACCTAAAACAAGCAACATTTGCTATTTCTCTTGGCCACTGCATCTAAGATCATGAGTCTCATTAACAGCTATCCCTCCACCTTAGCAGTTGCATAGCTTTGATTACAAGTATTTGGGACTCAATATAGAGATCATCAGTCAAGATGAATACCCTGTTCAGAAATTATTTTCATAAAAACAAACATCCCGAAGTATTTGGAGATGCAGAGCGCCAGTCCTTGTCATACTTCTGCCTTATTTCTGGAGTGAACAAATTACTTCTGCTGAAGATAAGCCAAGTCTCTCTTTGAGCACTTCACCCTGTCAGGTATAGTCAGAACGCTGAATTATTCTAATAGTAACCAAAAATCAAGCAGTATCCCTCATACAAGCACAGAAACCCAGTAAATTCATTTTTATCAGCTCTGTTAAGACCTGTACCAAGCCAAGGGCTCTGACCCTTCCTAATGCCTTCCCTCAAAAAGAGCAAATTCTACCCACTGTTGTCACCTCAGAACTCATTCCAGATACCGGTGACAAATCTATTAAAGGATGGGCAGAAATTAGACAGGAGTATTAAGCAGAGAAACAGCCTTGGGATCAGTTAAATTCTTTAACAGTGATAGAAAAGATGCTATACGCATATTTTCTCTCCTAAACAATAGGATTTCTGTTCTTTGAAACTCATTACTAATTCTGAAGTGAAGAGCTACCAGAGTGCTAAGTTGTTATACACTCATATTCCTATACAACTAGGAACTGCCATCACAATAGCTGAGCGGACTATGCCTATCTACTTCATAAGATGTAAGTATGGAGGGGGAGCAATACAGTCTTACTCTTCAGGTTTTATTATTACAGTCACTGATAGGGGTAAGTCTAATCTCTGAACAAATTCTTGCAAACTAGAAAGCGATCTCTCCAGCAATCTTCCATTTTCAGTTCTGGATGCAACTACTTTGTCTTAGGATTGGTTAGCTAATCAAGGGAAAGCAACAAGGCCAAAAAGTGAATTTGTCAAGTAACTGCTTTGTTGTGATAGTCATGAGTGTGATTTAACACTTGAAATCTGCTCTCTTTCACTGGAAAAAGCATTCTGCCTGTAAGCATTTGTTGTGATATTCTGAACAGATTCCTGAAAACACTCCTCACCCTGCATTCAAATCATGCTGGACATCATCCATTTTTAGTTTGATTCAAGTGTTTCAAAAGAATCAAAAGTTATGACAGTTCAACTAAGATGACAATCAGCCTTGAATACACCATGATGTAATTTTTTCAGCCTGTAACAGGATTTCTGTTAATGAACTGCAAATATTCTGGTTTCAATTCATTAAACATCTCTTACATCTGCTGGTAATGTTAGAAAATCCACTGTAAACACAGTTTCCCCAATATGGGTAACAAATTTCATGAGAACTGGGAAAAGAAATGTGCCCAAATGCCAAGAATAGCTAGGATCTGCCACAGCTTCCAAGAAAATATCACCACAAGAAATTAAGTTAATAAAAAAAAAATCATCCCTCACATAAACGCACAGGCTGCGATAACCACAGCCTGCAGTTAGAAGTTTTAGCAAACCAAGTTTCTCTTTTCTGGCTCAGTATGACTGTCTTCACACATGGTTTTCTTGGAAGTAGTAGAAAGTGGTATGAGGAATTCAGAGAATACCAAGTTATCCAGAAAATTACCAATATATCCCAGTGAAAAAAAAGGCAAAAAAAATACAGAAACAAAAGAGTAACTGCGATTGTGCTAAGGTCTGGTTAAAGGAATACAGGAGAAAAGCCTAAACAGGGAAAAAAGAGAAGGGGGGAGAGAAAATTACTACAATGGGAGTAAGTTAAGGCAGACAGCTGCCTAGCCTGTACAGTGTTTTTCCACCCGGGAGTTCCTTTTGTATATTCAGACTTAGAACTATGCAAGTCTTCTCTACTGTAATGAGGAGTATCTGTAAAATAGTAAGGCACTTTATTCTCCTAAAAAAATGATAGCTTTATATTTCATTCTCTTGGAATATGAGCCTTGTTGGAGATACAGGGCATATTTGCTCCACTCATATTTACTGCAACAATTCTGAAAAAGGCCTTCAAGTCATTTACTTAAGCACACAAATTCAAATTCTTGGGGAAAGGTGTTTTTATAATTGTAAGGTACGCTCTTCTAAGAGTGCTCCAGGAGACAGCAAACTAAAGGAGCATAAAGAGTTTAATGAGAGCCCAAAGCAAACAAAAGATTTAATAAGCAACTCTCTTCAGGACTAAGACTGTTAGATGAGAAACTGCTTTGGATGCTCTATCCTTCAGTTCTAGGATTGTTACGTACAAAAAAACTCTATGATGAATACAAAAGGATTTGCCTATGCTTGAAAGTGATAATCAGGTGCAAGTCTGAAGTGGAATGACATTCCTGAATAGTTTCATGTCAACACCCACCAGAAGGAGACTTCTAACATACAAAATTACCTCACACCTCCTGACCTGTGGTAACTGTCTGTAGTTAATTATCGAAGTGATGCAAGCTCTCGATTGCATTGTAAAAGCTTTCAGGGATAAACCAAGTCAAACAGCACAGCATATTGCACAGTAAATTGCTCATGTTACCGTATCTTAGGTGCATCACATTTACAAAGATGCCCTAATTGTTTCACTACTACAAGTTTGTTTTATCGGATTCTATGCTATACTTTCCATCATTCTCATCAATGCCTAAAAATACTTAAAGGGAGGGTGCCGGGAGGATGGCACCAGTCTTTTTGCAGTGGCGCCCAGTGATAGAACGAGAGGTAACGGGCACAAACTTGACCATAGGAAGTTCGATCTAAACATGAGGAGGAACTTCTTTCCTTTGAGGGTGGCAGAGCACTGGAAGAGGCTGGCCAGAGAGGTGGAGGAGTCTCCGACTCTGGAGACATTCAGAACCCGCCTGGACACCGTCCTGTGCAACCTGCTCTAGGTGTCCCTGCTCTGGCAGGGCGGTTGGACGAGATATCTCCAGAGGTCCCTTCCAACCCCTGTGGTTCTGTGATTCACAGCTTATGTATGCCTAAAAATTGAGCAGGGGCTTGGGCAGAAAATTAATTCTGAGGACAGTATTATGCTGAGGATATTTAAAATAAGTTGACTTGCTAAGAGCTACTCCTGCTCCTAAGCTGATTATTCAAAGAGCAAAAAAAGTTCCTGCCATTAACAATACCAAATCACATATGTTATTCCCAGAACGAATTTATCTATATATTCCCAAGTAGCATCCTGTCAGCTTCAAGTGTTTTTACTTGTATTATTCCTCTTTTTAAATTTGAGCATACATAAAAAGCATAAAAACCACCATGAATTCCTGAATGTTTCAAAACTACATCATACAAAAGCAAAACAGGAAGCTGGCTAGATGAACATACGTGGATTTCTTAAGCAGTCAGTCTTTAGAAGTCTTGACAAACCAAGGTCTCACCACACTGGGACTACAAACTACTTTCTGAGAAACAAAGTGTTGATCTTTTATACTGGTGTGACTCTTGTCAATGTTGGGAGACAATTATGATAGAAGTACTATTTCTCAAGCCAGTGCCTAACTCTGTCATAGGTTACACTGCTTAAATGGAATGTACTTTGATAATAAGGATATATTCTCCTAAATATGATAAAACACCATACAGTTGCCTTCACAGTTTTAGTCGTAATATCACAGCCCTACAACTGTATCTAAGTACTTCCAGATCATTTCAACCACAAGAGTTTTTCAAAGAGCCAACATGCATCTGAAGATACTTCCAAGGGATACAAAAAAATCAGCTTGCCTCCCTGGGTAGGCTAATTTATTCGAAATTATCTTCTTTACATTGATCAGAATAAAACTTAAAAATAAATAGTGCTACTTTAACATTAGCTAAATGGAAAATTTAAAAAAATGGCAATATTCTAGTACTCTGGAAATAAAGCATTTCTACAAATGCATTGTTACACCTTTTTTAAAAACTTTTTCTTCTTGCCTTTCAGTATTATGAAGCAGCAAATGCATATGTAACAGTCACAATAATTTCTAAAGATTAGAAAAAGGTTTCTGTTCCAAGTAAGATCTAAAGTATAAATATTTTTAAAAAAAAGGTACCCAATAAAACTCATCCACATTAACATGTTCCTTAAAATACCACAGATTTTAACTGTATTATCAGTCCTGGTAAAAACTAATGAATATATAATTTTCATTGATATTTTTTCCCAGGCTTCCCCCCCAAGTACATTGCTGATTCTGAATTGGAGCTCCTGCTTTTTGTTTCACCTAAAGTACATCTGAAAGTACATCTGCAAAAAGAAGGGACAAGCATAGTGTGATGACCTTGATAAGTTCCCTACCTACATCTCCTAACCTGACCCAGAGCACTGTAGTTTGTCTGCCTGGGGTTACCATTCCAGAATATTTTTCTCAAGGTTAAAGCCTAAGATTTTGGTTAAGAATTAGGCCTGATACTAAAGTGTTTCCCAGTACCAAACAAAAAAAACACAAAAAACCCATAACCAAAGAAAAAAAAAAATCAAAACCCAAACACACCACTGTTCAAGGGTCCTTCTGTAAATAAGTCACAAGTCTGCACTGAGTCTGAGCAAGAAAACAAGAGTAACTATTTACTGATAACCCACTTACAACAGCTGAGTAAATTGTCCCACTCTTAGTCCTGAGCAGTGATACAGAACCAGCACTTCACATTTTCCCAATAATGACGGATCAGAAAACTGAGATCTATGCATTTTAATAGATTTTAAATATTTTTTCAAGTCAGGCTGCTTTCAGTCAGCATTACATTTTTCTAATGTACATTTGATTTGTACTTAAATGAATTATTCTATTTAAAAATGTAATTAGCCAATAAAACTGCAGAGGCTTTTTTTTGCTGTAGTTTTATCCTGCATTGCTTTTCAGTGAACCATGAAAGAAATAACTTCATTTTTCATATTTGCCTATTTTTAAGTCTGCACATTTGATGGCACTGCTGGTCTCTGCACTAGCTAATTTTGTTATTATAGTGTGTATTTCTAAAAACCAAATTTAGTAATACATCAGTCTTGTCAGAAAACAAAACGTCATATAATCAACAATTATAAATAAAAATTTTGTTGCAAAAGAGATACGTGAATCCTGAGCATCACTGAACCTTGACATATATATATTCCTGGGCTCCAATAGACAGAATACATTAACACAGATAATGTACTGTCAGAAACTTGAAAAGCTTATGAGATCTTGCCAAAATTAAGCTAAGAGAAATACTGTACTGCATGTTTTAAGAGAATCTATTCAAGACAACCTTTATGCTACAGGAAGTTTTTACCATGAGCAACTTGTAACAGTGGACCAAATCCAGCAAAGCCCCTTAAATTTTTAAAGGCCACCTCAGTGAAATTACCTGGTTAAGGAAAGTGACCCTTAGGGCACAGCAATCCTGTTTCTGCACTTCTGTATTACCTGCTCATACCCAGAAGGGACTCATTTTACCAAATGACAACATACATATGCATCTCCAACTTAAACTGGTTCTAATCCAAGCAGAAGGCATTCCTATTTCAAAGGTGGTAACAAAGTAAGCGTGCTAAAAGCTCAATTCACTGCAACAATGCTGATTTTGATTAAGAATAGGACACAGGGTGCTCTCTGAAAAAGCAAGCAGGGTAAAGAAATTTTCCAGAAGAAAAGAGTTTGCCATGATGTAGCACAGCCACCTCGCCTGACCACGTCATGAGACTATTACTCATGTAAGTGTCATGCTAGCAAGTGCTTTGATGCTACCAAAGCACTTGGCAGAGGGCTGCTGACTACAAGCAGGAATCTCCCCCTTTTGCCATAGCCACCCCTCAGTTCCCAGGGAATCTCAGCCACATCCTGGCAGGGTGGAAAGAGGGAAGGTGTCTCAGATGTCATTAGGCCTGCAAAAAGAAAGCTTTAGAAACTGTCACCACCCCCTGAGGAGAGGCACTGAAATGTGTATCCCTGCAGAACTGTGTTCCTCATCCCATTCTTCTCAAACTCCTCACAGTCCTCTGTGTTGGATATGTAGGGTAACTTCCTCTATTCTCTGCCAACAGTACCCAGGAGCAGAAAAGCAGAGTATCAGACATGCAGAATGGAGGCTCAGCTTCACCTTTTCTTCCTTTTCCCTGCCTGTCCCAGGCCCACTTGCAAGATGATCAGAAGTACACGTGAGCTGGGCTGGGACCAGAGCCACGCAGGATGACCCAACACAAGCAGCAGACTAGGACTATAGGCGCTACGCTAGTTCAGTCAATTTAGTATTGTGTACTTTATGATTTTGCTATAACTGTGATTTCAGATTGCCTACCTCAAACCTGATTTTTGATGGCCTTGAAGAAAAGCAGGTGAACATAAGTGTGCATGAGTTGTCTATTGCTGAAGTATTTAATAGTCAGATTTTGTTCCTATCTCAGAGAGATCATGCTATTTACATGAGTTAGTGAAAGAAAAGCCCAGGTAGGAAGAAATAAAATGGTGTTCCCTACGCAGCAGTAACATGCATCTCTTCAGCTTGTCTGGATTCTATCCTTACTGCTATGACAGGTAAAGCGATTCATATTAGTCTGCAATATGATAAGCAAAATCTGATTACTCCTTCAAATATATTAAGGCAGCAGTCGACTATTACATTAGACACCTAGGTTCTCTGTTTAGAAAGATCTTGGGAGTCTTTCGAACTTTTTAAAGAAGTATAATTTAAAACAATTTTTCCCATTTTCTACTTTGGAATCAAAATAAAGGGTAACTGACAGTGTAATTCAAACCACAATTTGTATTTTATCTCTTAAGTGAATAGATTTTCCCCCTACTTCAACAATGCTTAATGAAATACACTTCTCTAGTTTCCAGGCTTGTTTTTTTTACCCTTCTAAAATGAATCTATCAAAGATCCATTTTCTCAGATAGCAAAGGC
The DNA here is from genome assembly GCA_013397275.1 of Burhinus bistriatus. Lineage (NCBI taxonomy): Eukaryota > Metazoa > Chordata > Aves > Charadriiformes > Burhinidae > Burhinus > Burhinus bistriatus. Next base: position 296,612 of record VYXH01011581.1, on the reverse strand, counting down.
AGTGTAAACTCCCTCTCTTGATGTCCACCCTTGCACTCGTTTCCCTGTCAAAGTTTACTGCTTTGTCAGATAAAGTATTAAGTTACGTTAGGCCATACTTAAAGAATGTATGTATAGAGAAGCAAGTGTTTAAGCATACAAATACCTATAGAAATAAATATACATAACTAGACTGTATGCCCCAGAAATAGCCGTATCTAAAAACCCTAACAAGGCTGTGAACTTCATTAAAGGCTGACATTCTCAAAACTGCTTTGCCAGAAAAGCACTCACCAACTTACTGTGGTGAACACACAGCTACATGAGTAAACAGCTGGTTTGCCATACTGCCTGGGTTTGCTTTAACAGTGCACCTTGCTACAAACAGTCTAGAATTCAACAGACCAATAAGACCCACAGAAGAGGGGCACAAAACACACTAGGATTTCTCATCAAGTTATTACAGAAAATGAAGGAAGACAAAGTCACCAGAAATAGTAATCCTATCTTATCCCTGTAACATGGGAAAACATACTCGGAAAGGACTCAAAGTATGCTGTTGAAGAACTACCCATCACTGAAAAATACAATATAAAAAAAGTCAGAAGCAAGCTATCTGTCGGATCGTAATGCTTTGCTGTGATAAATGTAATAGACAATGTATGTTGAACTTACAGAACCCAGGAATAGCTTTCAAGAGATACAAAAGAAAGCATTTAGTTCTGTATCAAAAAGTTTTTGACTGTGAAAGACATTTTAATACATGTACTGTTTTCTACATTTCTGTATCTTTCAAAAAAGAAAAGTGATGGAATTCTTGGTGAAACTGTTTACTTACATTGAAGGCATTAACTGCATTTTTATCATAATACTTCTTCTTTTCGTACTTATCCCTGATGAAAAATTCCACAGCTCTGGAAGCAGCTAGTTTAAGGAAAATATGCATTCAGATAAATAGCAACATTAACTTAAAAGGTTGACAGGTTATTCAAATTAAAGAATTGCACCAGATTTTTTCTCAATCTCATAGTTTAAAACAACAGAACAAACTGTTCTACATGGAACAATTGTTATTGCAGTGTCTAAAAAGAGCGTCTTTTTACTACAGAGAATTAATCAGTTTAATCTCTTAATGAAACAATATGAGAAAGATATACTAGAAGTAACTCAGTGCTCCAGAGTTAGGACATTTTCGCTTGATATTTATAAGCTACAGGGCTGTAGTGCTACAAGTACTTCAACAAAGGTACTCATATATGGAAAATAATTGAAGTATAGCTTACCCATCATAATTTGGGAAAAAATACTTTCTTTTCAGATAAAAGGTGAAATGTATGTACCTGTTGTCTGATTTGCACAAATTGTATCATGCATCAAAAGCTGATCGTAAACAGTTCTCTGAGATCAATAAGTCCTCCATGAGAGCCTCCTATTACACGAAACATCTCTGTGGAAGGGAAAGAAAACTAGAATGCTAGTGATAAAAAGATACAGAAGCAAAGGTGGAAACAGCAGCAAGCATATTGATGTAAGTGTCACCTGAAGACACTCCTTCATAAAAGTTGAGAAAAATAAAACAATCTCTTCCACTTCTTTCGAAATATTTCTACATTCTAAAGGGCATCTGAAACACTTTGAATGTAGAACTATCTTAGTACTGATATTGTATTACATAGCAAAGGACTGTCATTTTGGAAAAAAAAAAAATCAATGTATATTATCAAATTACAGATGAATGGAAGTTGTGTAATATGCAATGCCCACAACTTTTCAAATTTAGCTAAGACTAAACAGGATTCCCTCAGAAAGTTTATTTTCAACTTGCAGTACAAATTACTGCATTATATAATCTCAGTGGAGGGAGGAGATAGAGTAAGGGAATTTAATTTTTTTCCACGCTTTTGGGCTGTAACTGGGTAACTGTATTAAATTATAACTAATGGAGAAGTAAAAAGAAAAGATTCAAAACTTGATTATTATAAAATATCTTAGAACAACCTATTCTTTCTCCAAATAAAAAGGCTTAGTTATTTGCCAAAATTAACATTTTCAGATGGCACATTTATTTTGTCAAGTGTTTTAAGTTTTGGTTGTTCAGCTTTTGGTGTTAGATATTTTACTTCTTTTGCACAAGTATTTCACTATTTTTAGCAGTTTCCCAGAATGCACACTTGGTATTTCAAACAATTAGAAAGTTTTAATTAAAAAATTATTAACATAGAATCATAGTATTTAAATCATAGTATTTAAATTTCCTATGGTTTAATTTTTCAGGATGCTATTACACTGGGATATTAAGTTGTGTATTGTGAAAAATACCCACTTTATTCAAGTTATCCCACTTCAATATGTATGAATTTTTGGGCCACACTTCAGTTTCTTTAGATTAATAACCTACTGTGTTCTTATTAACAGAAGAATTTAAAGCAACCTCAACAGATGCCAAAACTGTTTTAAGAAGTGAGTAACATGAAGGAACAAAAAAATTACTTAATCTATTCATGGAAAAAAACACTTTCAAACAGGAAGCTAAAACTGACATACAAAAAACCATCAAGGTGATCCTCAAAGTTAGCTTCTACACCACAGGATCCCTGCCAAGTTCAAGAATAAAAAAACCACCCAGAAAGGTCAGTCTTGTGATTAAGGAGCAGAAGTGATGGGAGACCTTTAGGAGGAGATTCTGGGCACATCCTACATACACATTTCTTCCATGTCTCCATTCTGCTACCTAAAAAGTAGAAATAAGCATATTATAGTGCTACAGGAAGTTAAAGGCTAATATAGAATAACATACAAAAGGGAACATTACATGCATAGAGTTTTCATAGTTCATCCAAAAGAATATTCAGAATATTGAGAATATTCACAATCAGGATACTGATGAGAGACAATGATCATTTTGTAGTGATACAAAGGGCAAAGAGGAAAGGCAAAAAAAGCTCATAACACAACAGCTTGTCATGAATGCCAAGTAAGTAAGTAGCTGCCAAAGTTATGGGGAAATTGAGAAACAAAACAGAAAATGTTGGCATCCTCTCTCCTGGCAGTGTATTTTTAATAAAGAGAACATCTGCAATGAAATATATTCAGTTGACTAAGCCCATGACTTAGAAACTGACAACTGTTCAAAAGGCTATATAATTATTTCAAGGTATACAGTGTCAATAAAAATTATTTTGAAAGTCTAAAAATGAGACGTTTGGTCTAATCTGACAAGAAGAACTTAGAGTAAAGCATTATTACTTCTGCAATAGCACCACTGAATTCAAGTTAGCTGCAGTAAGAACAAAATATACAACTTCAAGATCCACTTTTAAGTAAGTTTTGGTCAAAGTGTTTCAGTCTTATGGCTGAAATAAAGTTCTAGAGTATTACAGTTGGAATACTACAGAGTTATCTGGTTCTGGTTACTTTTTTCTTATGTATATGTACGTTTAATTTAAAAGCTACTGGAATATGAAGAAACATACCTGTTTTGCTCAAGTACATTTTATAATGAAGAGTCTAACCCTTCCAAAAAAAGGCTTCTGTGCATAACATATCAAGCATAGTATCTAATAAGCAGAAGAACAAAAATCACTTTTCAATATAGGAGGAGAAAATTCAGATCCAGTTACGACTAAGTCCGTTTCTCAATCTCCATAGCCTGTATCATTATCAGGCTAAGAGAGCTGGGGAAAGATTGAGCTCACTTAACAGTAGGTGTTTAGGATCTCATTATAGTTAAAGAATTCCAGTAAGATCAGGTGAAGCAAATCCTACCTGTGGAGTAACATCACTAAATGAGGAGCCAATACAAATCTGAATTAATGCCATTATACATTATCTTAAGGATTCAGTACATTCAAAAAAGGTATTTTTTGCGGAAAGCTATTTATTGGCACTAGATAATTTTTCTTCCAATCCTCCCCTGCCAGGTACATGGTGATAATCACACACCAACACTAGTGGTGGCAGCCAGGGAGGTTTGGTTTCGTTTATTTAGATATTCTGACGCTAGTCATTTATGTTCACAGACTTTATAGAATGCATATACTTTAACACCAAAAAATTACAGAATACTTCATCTACAGGAAGAAATCCATACTTCAGTAGAGTAAGATCCAATGGCTTATTTTACTTTACCATTCAGCTCATTATTTCCTGTTCAAATGCTTCTAACTTCAGCTGGCAGTTACTCAAGATAAAGACAGAATATTCAAGAGCTCTCAAGTATCACTCTAACTTCCTACACATAGGGAATTTATGAAGTCACCTCTTCTGAAAGCAAAATAAATGGGGCTTGCCAAATCTCGTTACAAAGTAGATTTGCTATAACTGAAGTAATTTAAACCTTTTCTGAACTGTTCCCAACTTCCACTATCATTTCTCATACAACAATATCAATGAAATAAAATAAGGTGAGTTGCCAAATGTAGCACTTCCTTGAAACAGTCATAACATCTAAACTGCATTAAAAGTCATTTCAACGTGAAAGACAAAACGAAAAGGATACTGATCTGTTTGAGGTCTTCGGAAGTTTTCTGGTAGATTAGCTTCATAGAGTAGTCGTGCTTTCGTATTTCCCATTTCCTGCATGCACTAAGGAAAAGTGGAAGAAAACGGGTAGTTCATGTCCATCAATACTTCAAATCCTGAAATAGTCAGAATACTATTGGTGTGCTTAAATGACACAGCAGGTTTTTAACTCGGAGACCTCTCTGCTGACACATGTCTTGGGAGACACTCCCATGGCACAGGAGGGCTGCCTGCCAAGACGTGCTGGACAAAAGCTAACAACACAGATGCTATTTACAGTGTAAACTAACTCCTCCCGTGAAAGACAGGGTTTCATCTCTCAGGATGGCTCTTCAGACCAGGAGGAACAGGAGTAAGAAAATTTGTCTGGCAGCAGAGAGGCTTCAGACTGGAGCATATCCGGAAAAGTCAGTACTTAGTACACCAAAAGAATGTAATCAAGAATCAGACAGATGTGTGAACACTATCTTACTGTCCCCTACTGAAAAAGAAAAGGCTTACAACACATTTTCCACAGATACAACACAGCAGCAGCTTTCAGAGCTTTTCAAAGATAGCTAAACCAATTTCTGAGGTGAATTTTCAGAACTTAAATTCATTACAGTAGAAATACAATCAAAGTAGCATGTTATAAAACATTTAAACTGGGGCATCGTGACAAACTCAAATCCTTTCAAAAGCATTCCTGGCATTCCCTCCAAGTTGAAAACATATTTTAAGATATTTTACCTGTATTTGCTCGGGTGTCCATTGGTCCAAGTTGACAGACTTGACCCTTGATATATGGACACCAAGATTTCGATGTATTCCAGCACATCTGATGCAAATAAAAACACCAGTGTTCCAAGAGGCCCATCTTGGACCTAAGGGGAATGGGTAAATACATTAGTTATTTTCAAAATTCCATATACTGTGAAGATTTTCTTTGGCATAATTTTATACTGACAACAGGAATAAACAAGTCTGAATAAAGGTTTACCGCTGTTTCTTTAGGATATCTGTTACTTCTAACAATATCCATTGTTAGCAATTTTATTTATGGCTTTCTACTTCTAAGTGATGTCACGTAACATTTGAGTTAGCCAGATTAAGCTAGGAAGCCATATATTGTGTCCACTGTCCCGCCCCCCCCCAAAAAACCCCAAAACAAACCAACCAACCCAAAACCAAAAAACACTTCAGAAAGTTGGCTTACTAGTAACAAGATTTTGTTTACATCATGAATAATCCTTATGGCTATGCATCAAATGCAAGCATCAGCAGAAATCAGTAGAAGTTGCCCCTTTTTCTCCAATTAAAAAGCTTCCTAAGACACGCATCTGTACCTAACTTGAAATTAAATGCAGGGCAATCTTATATTAATGCAACAAATCCTTTAATACCTCATACAGCACAGACTTTACAACAGGAGAATGCAAGCTCTTAGGGAATGATTATACAGAGATTTGCAAAACCAACTGATGAAAATATCCATGACTAAGAATGGTGGAAAACCAAATGCATTGATTCCTAAACTACAGTACAAGTTGCTATTCACAGCCGAATGAATTTTCTCACAGAATTAGGTTGATTTATGAACCTTACTATTGTTTCTCAGCTGTGCTGGCATGTTGAGACAGACCTAAAGTATGCTGGCTTGAACTCCTCCAGTGACACTTGGGATGTTTGACTTGAAGTTACTACACGGCCTCAAATTAAGCACTCTTACTTATGTCATTTTATTCCATCTCTGTACACCATCACTGTCAAAGGCACTGCTTTAAAGTCCATCTAGTTCTGAGCTCTAAGGAGTTCAGGGATTAAATAATTAACCATCAAAAGCAAGAAGGTGCATTGAAGAGCTGGAAAACATTTCAAGCAATTATTTTCCACCTTGTACGACAGATGTGCACCTAGACCACTTGTCCAAATGCAGCAGTCTGCATTTCAATGCTAACACACCGTACAAGCACTTTCCTGGGGCCTAGAAAAGAATTTTGTGTCTCCCTCTCCTGATCTTTAGCTTAGGACTGTGTTGGGTTGACCCCAGCCAAACATCCACAGAGCTGCTTGCTCACTCTCCTCTCCTGCAGGATAGGAAGAAAACAGAAAGAACGTGAGAAGATTTGTAGACGGTTTTAATAAGTGAAGCAAAAACTACACACAAGGAAAGGGAAAAAAAGAAAAAAAAAAGGACAAAAGCCCCTAGGATTTCTTCACTACTTCTCATCAGCAGGCAGGTGTCTGGCCACTTCCTAGGAAGCCAGGCCCCAGCACACACAACACTGGCTTTGGAAGACAACCCCATAACCAAGAATGCCCCTTCTTCCTCCTCCTTTCCTTGAGCATTTATTGCTGAGCACATCATCTCATGGTACGGAAGGGTCAATTAGAGTCAGCATGTCCCAGCTGTGTCCTCCCAATTTCTTGCCCACCCACCCCCAGCCTACTCATCTGCGGGGGAGGGGAGGAGCAGAACAAAAAAAAGAAAAGCCCTGATGGTGTGCAAGCACTGTTCAGCAATAGCCAAAACAGGGAAGCGGGAGAAATCCTTTCAGTTAGACCCCATTCTTTTGAATTGGTATTTGAAAATCCCAAGACACATTCACAGCTCTGCAGATTTGTTGCAAGAAACCTTCCTCTTACTAGTGGAAATACTGGCTATGTTTTGCGTAGCCACCTTGCTTTTAATTTGTCTTGTACAAGATCTCGAAAAGTCAGGCCACCTGATGTCCACTGCTTGACCTTTAAGACCAAGATTATTATGATGACTGGCAGTTTTCGAAATAAGTGCTACCATCATAAAATTAGATTTCAGGGGTCAAGAGATCTAACAGTTACTCATTGAAACAAATATATCATTTCCACATGGCACTTCTATGTTAAAGTGACTACTTGTCAGGTAAGAACGAACAGTCAAGCTGTTTGCAATGTGTGTCTTAAATAGTTCAACAACTAGCAACCTGTTGACCTGCCTTTTTGTTTTTCGCTATAAAACACTACAGACAAAATACTCACCCTGTCCTTACAGTCTGCACAGATCTATAGTGCAGGAAGATCCCACTTAGTTTTTACTACTTTAGGTTTTAGTGCTCCAGGATAGAGTTTTGCAGGCCATTTGCCTCAACATATTAATCAAGTTTCAGCTAAAGTAGTACACCTGAAGAAACAATCAAAAAAACTCCTTGGCCACTCCATTGTAAATAAAGTACCTCAGCTTATACAATTGCTTAATATAGCCATGATGGTTTAGAAACAAAAAGGTACAGCAAAGTCTTGTGTGCCCAACAGCTTCTCCAGTTTTTTTCCCAAACTATAACCCAGGGATGTGCATTCTAAAGAAGGAAGTCAGTTTTGATCAGGTTACTACAGGGACAGGAGGCGTTTATCTGTAGTATCTAAAAACTGTCCATATTTTTATCCTATAGGGTGTTTACAGAGCCACTATAAACTTTTTAACCACAGAGTTTGTACAACTACACATCCCGAGTTTCCTATTCTTCAGCTTCTTCCTCAGCTATAATATCCCAGATAAGCAAGTTCTGCATCAATGAGACAAGACCAGGATGAGGGGCTGACATGACTGAAGTCTATCTTAATAAATGAAGAGAGAAATCAATAATTTTGTAGTTTAATATTTTAACTTAGTTTTCTTAACAAAAAGAAAGATCATAACATAACTTATGAATTGGTTGGTTTTTCTCCTGTAAGAGAACAGCTTCCTATTTTACCAGAAGATCAGACTTCATTAATTTGTACTTATTTCTGAAATAAATATATTTGATTTTCCCTAAGTAATAAGGTAACAAATTCAGCAGTGGAATAACAGACAAACTTGAGGCCAGACAAAAATGTTCATCTGTAATCTCTGAATTTATTTCAGAGTAATGACAATATGCACTATTAAACACTTCAAATGAAAAATGTTTTAATTAATACAAATCAATTACAGCCACAGTTAAGTAGTATGCAAAAAAAAGTTATAAAATAACCATTTCTGTACGAGCATCAAACCTTCTGTGCTTGCTTTAGTCAAACAATCAACTACAGCTTAGTCTGCAAGTCTTCCTGTGCAAGAAATGCTTAACAGTAATTTGGACTGATTCAATAAAAAATTTACAGTTATCCCAATTCTGTATGAAGTCAGGATCTTTACTTCTGTGTACAGGAAATATTTTGCACTTAATAGAAATACGCGCAGATTTCTTCTTGTTGGCTCCTTAAAAATACATTTGTTTTTCTTCAGCAAAATTTACAAAAGTAACCTAGTTTATCTACTGTATATATTTTGCTAGCCAATTAAGAAAACAGTCATTTGGCTTCAGGAACAAAGACTGGAGATTAAGAATCTTGATGACTGCTATTTTATGCTATTTAAAACACCTTTACACATCAGTAGTAATGCTATCTTACGTACCAAGAACTGCATTATACAGTGCAACTCCAATCAGCCAATATTAACATGCAATACTGTTTGACTTAAGTTTTAACACAATTGTTATTTTATTCTTTCGAAAGCCATTTGAATACAAGCTTTTTACAAGAAGAGCTGAGCTGCACCTCAGCAGCTTGCTGCACTACTATCAATGCACCACGCCAATACAAAAATACACTTCAATAGTTTCTTCAGTCATTTAAGATACAGATAATTTTCAGCCTCTTTCAACTTTTGCTAAACTTAGTGTAAGGAAAAGTGCCATAGGACTTACGCTATCCTGAAAATGACCAATGGTTATACTAGACTATATACTACTATACTGTGAAGTCCCTGAAATGAAGCCTGGATGAACCAAGGAAAAAAATTCAGCAATCCTAAAACAGTTTCTTGGAAGCAGCAATCTAATTTATTTATTTTTCTTCAATCTAAACTTTTCTTTCTTTTCTATATTTGTCTACTGGTTAAACTTGAATTTCGTTTTCAGTTTTTAACAGGTAGTTAGGTAACATCAGCTGTGAAAGTGTGTGTTATTTTCCAGAGAAATTATGAAGACAAGATTTTGAATGCATTAGGTCATTCTTGTGAACACCAGACAACCTTCCTTAGGATGGTCTGACATCAACAATTTAAGTAACCCTCAAAATAACTAATCCTGAACAAAAACCTAAAAGGTTTATTGTGCATATTTAGTCTTCCCGGCAACTGTAATTGAGTAAGCTTCATTAAATTTAAAATCAAAACTTAATAAGTGCTTTTTAACACAAATGCAAACTTCTTGTAAGAGCCAAACAGAAAGACAGATTTGAGCTGGCATATGGCTCCACACAAATTAATTCGGAATCTTGCCTATTGCATGTTAAATGGAGAATACCAAGTGACATTTCCCATTGTACTGGGCCTGGCTGGCACGGAGTTAACTTTCTTCATAGCAGCCCATATGGAGCTGTGCTGTTGAATTTGTGGCTAAAACTGCTGATAAGACAAACGCTTTGGCTGGACAGTGCTTGCACAGAGTCAAGGATTTCTCTCCCACCCCCACCCAGTAGGCATGGGAAGGGCTGGGAGGGGACACAGCCAGGGACAGCTGACCAAGGAAATATCCAAAACCATATAACATCATGCTTAGCAACAAAAGCTGGGAGAAAGAAGGAGGAGGAGGGAGCGACATTTGTGGTTATGGTATCTGCCTTCCCAGATAACCGTTACACATGCTGAACCCTGCTTTCCAGGACGTAGCTGGGCATCTGCCTGCTGATGGGAAGTAGTAAATGAAATTCTCTTTCCGCTTCACTTGCGTGCACAGCTTTTGCTTTCCTTATTAAACTGTCATGATCTCGAGCCACAGGTCTTCCCACCTTCCTTCTACTTTCTTCCCACTCCTCAGGAGAGGAGAGCACACAAGAGGTTAGGTGTTCGGCTGCTCACCAGGGTCAACCCACCACACCTCCTACTACATTAGTTTGCATTCAGGAATTGTATACCAAGTTTTGAATAGAAACTAGAATTCAGTTAGATGCACAGAAACAGCACTAATTGTGGCATATTTAGAGTATTTAAGGAGTTCTTTATTACAGACCATCTAGACCCTAAGAATGAAAGAAATATGTAGCCACAAGACACAACGCTTCCTGGTATATCTTTAAGTTTTTAGAATTGCTAGATAAACTTGTGGATTTAAGAAACAACCTGAAGAGAGTTTTTTCCAGTTATGGTAGACTTTCATGCCAGTAGAGTTACTGTACAGAACAAACATGCTCCCTACTTGCAGAAATATCTACTGCTACTAAAAAACTAAGAACATTTCAAAACTGACTTCAGACATTTAAAACTTAAGCAACAAAGAGCCTGAAAGTAATTTACATAATTTTAGATACACATCTTCACATAAGTCAATTTCAAGCCAATTTTTAAATTGCTGAAACAGTTATCCATGTTCACATGGCATTCTTTTATTCTAACATGCACTTCAAAGTCTGAATTTTCTGAAACAGGCATCATTTTTGTGTGTTCTCTGGTGAGGCGAAAGCTCTTCTCCCAACATATTTCAAAAGTTTTCCTACTTTTTCTCCCACACTTTCCCATCTTCAGGATATCATTTTTTATGAGATATTTCTCATCCATATTATTTAAACTGACTAGTACCCTGCACATGTCAATGTGTGTGCATATACTCCCACATATCCCTTTCTTCTCCATCCTGGTAACTCATTCAGTTAGGACCATATGTTCTACTCCGTTATATTAGAAAGCTGATTGAAGAAGCTGCAATAAACATTCACAGCATTGCTGACATCCTACTAATTAATGTAATTATAGCTGATAAAACCAACTTTTTGTGGATACAGGCGATACAGACCTTCAAGCAAGAATAAGAACAGGAATGGTAATGCTGAAGCTGGTATAGTGCCTTACAAAAGGAAATTCAAGACAAAGCACATTAGTTTTTAGATGTCTAAGGTTTAAGTTTTATTCCAAACTGCTCAAGTTTTATTTTGCATTAGCAGATGCATAGGCCTGTATCATACACAAAAAACAAGACTTACAAGATACTGATCACTTAAAAATGCTGAGGGAAAAAGTGCTCTTACCTGCATTACAAAAAAATGGAAAGCCTCATATACTAACTGTATATTAATCAAAGGAGTCAATACAGTGTGAAACATTGGCTTAGCTTTCCTTTCGATTACTCTGTATAAAAATACTGCTTTAAACTCTCAGTCAACACTCCATCCTCTACTCAGCAGAAAGAAGTTAAGAGAGGAAGGTTATATACTACCAGACAAGACTGGGCAAACAAGTTTTAAAAAAAAAAAAAAAAAGAAAAGTAGTGGAGACCAGAACAAACTAAAAAGAGAAAAAAGTAAGCAAAAGTACTGGGATGTGACAGAATTGGGAGATATCCACAATGATGCAAGTATAAGATTATTCCTGATATGACTACAAGGTAGGAGAACGCTGACTATTGCCTCTCTTACCACAATAATTCAGTTTCCTTCCCTCCATCAGTCCACTACCATCTGCTCAACTCACTGTAACTGCAGGCTGATACTGAAAGCTCTTTTGCTGCAAAACAGGTGCTGCCCACTCTTACTAAACATCTCAACTTATAGGGAACAGAGGTCAGAACTGGGGTAAAAAGAGCAAGCACACAGCCTTCCAATTTTATATTTGCTGTCAAGGGAAAGGTGACTGTTTTAAGTCTCAGCAGACTACTCTGAAGCCTTTACACTATGTGCATAAAACCAGTTAGCCAGGAGACTAGTAAGTCTGAAACAATTTTAAATGAAGGAACAATGAAGAAACTTGTCAAGACTAAGTTTAAATACGGTTTTGTATTACAGAGGCACATAAAAACAAAGTTAGTTTTTGCTTTACATTCTCAGAGTTACTTATTATCAATTCTACAAGGAAGGAAGCCAAGTATTACACGTAGCAGAGCACTAACTGTTTTGCATCTCAATATAGTCTGTAGGAAACTTATCCGGGGCTAACATCTTCAAAGACTTCTGACAGACTACAATTCTTCCTTTCACTCAATTGTACCCTGCGTGTCATTTGACCATAAAGCACAGTGAAGTTAGTTTAATTCTCTTCCGTTTGTCCAAATTCTGCTGCTGGTTGACAGACTTTATTTGCCAAATAACTGGCTCCATCTTGTGGAACAGTGAATTAACTGCAAGACAATCTACAGGTCTCTTCTAACTCATCCTGAATGGTTGCTAGCCAGTTCCTAAAAAAACTACCACTTTTTGGATAAAAACTTACCAAAAAGCCTCAGTGGTTGCATTAGTACAAACATGACCCATGCAGTGCTCGTTCTTTCTGCATTAATCCCCCCCACAATTCATACTGCACAAGCATTCTGCTACTTGAGATTTCAATCAAGTTATCAATGAATGTAATTTCTCCAAGCTGAGATACTGATAAAGAATACGAGCAGAAGACAAGCATTCTTATATAGCAGATACAGAGAAAAGAAGGAAAACCAGTAAGCAGCAGTTGTATTTTGTGTAACTCAACACAAGAAGAGCTAAGTAACACAAAACAGTCCCTCTTCCAGTGGGTACCAGGGAAGAACAAAAGTACGAGACAGAACTATAGTGACTCCTCCAAGTTTCTCTCCTTGAACCATAACACAGTAGAGACAGGGATTAAGCAAGGTGATACTAAAATACAAATACTACCATCCATTTTCAGTCCAATCCTGCTGCTTCAAAGACTATCTCTTACTAACTTCATTGGAGGCTGCTTAGCTCTCCTCATAAAAGGTAGAATCACATCCACCATCTCCAACCATTTTTGATTCACAGACTCAGAGGAAAAAGTACAAGAAAATACACACACACCCCCCACAACACAAAAAACTTAACTGAAATGTTGATCATGTCCACTGAATCAGTTTAATCTTCAAAACAGTAGCAAGAAGCCAGGAAGAAATATATGTCAGACTTTGTGAATTAAAGAACAAATCTTCTTTGAAAGAATAAAAGATCTTGTAGATCTTGAATAAAGATCTTGAAGCAAAGGAAACTGTGCAAGAACCACAGTACAAGAATCTTTATTCTTAAATAAAATGTTCTTCAAGGTCCTTGAACCTTTTTTTTTTTTGTGACTACTGATACGGGACTATTTACCTGCCACTTGATCCACTGAATTAGTTTCTTATTAAGCAGAACAAATAGCCTGAAGCACGTTCTCATGTCACATCTACTCCCCCTCATTAAGCTTGATTTCTTTTCCGGTACAGTAAAAGAGGCTTCCTTGCTTTACTTCCATACCCAAAGGCTAGGAAAACTATGCAAGTGCAGACTTTACATGCTTTTCAGAAGTCAGAGTCTAAGTATGCAGCAAAACACTGTTTTATATAAACAAAGGCAACAAAAGGCCGTAGCTTAAACATATCTCTAGTCTTTAGAAGTCTCATAGCTGGCTTAGTAAGCCTGTGTTTTGATAGCCAAGGTCAAAACTTGAGAACTTAACATTTGCTACATTAAAAAACAGTTGCATGGAGTTCAAGCAAGAAGGGCAGTTGTAGTAGTTTTAAATAAAAATCAAACTCAACAGCATAAACTTGCAGTGAAGGCAGACAATTTAAGCAACTAAACACACTGTTCCAGACCTCAGCCTGGTAACAGCTGAGATTTGTGTGGTTCAAGGTTTATTGCAAGAACAGTGGGAAGACAAGCCTTAGAAGCAGCACTTGGCTACTTTTAGCCAGTGTCAGGCAAGTGGCATAGAGTTTCAGGGACTGAATTTCCCCAAGTTTGTCTTTTCTATCTGGATAACTGTTTTTCATAAAAGTCAACAACAAATCCATTAAGCTCAGTCCTATTCATAACTCCAAAGAGGCTGTGTAGAAGTATTCTGAATGAAACTTCCCCTGCATAGCCTGCCCCACCTCTAGAACTCAGAGAAAAATACATATCAACCAGTTTGAATTATTCCTTCAGCTCACTGATCCATTTGCTCCAATAGCATCAATAATTGTTAAGTGTTTCCAAGAAATTAAGATAGCTTCCCTATTTCAAGGGCTGTATAAAGCCTTAACTGGAATGGAAGTACAGTGACATGAATGTTCTTTTAGTTCTATGTTTAAGCCACAAAATTAAGTGGCTGACTTGATAGCTACTTTAATTCTGGAATATATTCAAGTCATACAACATTTCAAACATCAAAAGCCTTATACAGGAAACTAAGTCACAAATATGAAAAAAATGTGGCTTGCAAATCAGAGGATTGGTTACTTACAGGTATTGGAGATATACAGGTAACATCAGTTTATTCTTGATATGAACAGCCTTTTGCTTGTGCCAAATGGCTATTAGATAAGAAATCTTGTAAGGTGACAAAGTGAAAGAATTAAAGTTTTTGGGCCTTACTAGCAAACAACCAGTTACTAAAACTGAGTTTTGACTGAATATGACTGTAAGACAAGTTTGTTTTTCCAAAATTTAAAAAAAAAAATCATTTTACCAAACATGAGGTAATGATGATATGATGCAAATGTTAGGTTGTTAAACAAATAAAATACAGTATTTCAATTCACTGTGAAGTTATATACATACATAGTTGATCACTCTTCATTTTAAGTAATATTAAGAGAAAAAGGAGATCAAGAATGGCTATTGGGGATTTGTTCCCCAAAATGTCACCAAAGCCTCTTATTCATCTTATGTCTAAGATGCCAGGATTTAAATAGAACACCTTCCTCATTAAAACACTTATTTTTAATGCAAATACCAGTTTAACTCAGTCTTTTGTACTGAAACTTCCTTTAAAACAATTTTCCGAAGTTTGTATTCCTGACTTGGAAATATTTCACACCACAGACTTCTCCAGCCATCCTAACACTGCTCAGGCAAGCAGAATCACAACCAGCTACTGAACTGTCAGAGAGCAGCTCCCGATCCTTAGCTGGCAACCATGCCTGCCATGCTCATGCTTGGTTATCTAAAGCACATGTACACATACATGGAGAGCATATGTAGAGTATATGGGACATTACCACAGCACCCCTACTAGCCTTGTGGGATACTAGCATGCTACAAGCATACCTTTTGGAAAGTAAAGTCACTGACCTAAGAATCAGAAATGTCAGAGGTGCCAAGCCTGGTACATTCAATAAGCTAACAACTTCAGAAGTCAAATTTCAATTTGGCTAAGGAGTAGTACTCTAATTTTACCCTGCCTGTTCACTTGTAAAATAGAAAGACTGTTTGTGCCAGAGTTCAAGCTGCAAGAGTAAGATGCACAAGCTGTCATTTCCTGTTAGCAGCATTTGATACTTTCTAAAAAAGACAAGGTTACGTAGCATGTTACAGTATTAGTAGGAAGCTTCTGGAGCCCGTCCTGACTGCAATTTTCCCCTTGTCAGCAAGGAACTGCTAAAAGGCTTACTGTTTTAAGTGTACAATTTATATTCCTTTTATATGCAGAAATAAAAGGAAAATTGGAGAACAGTGAGCTCTAACATAATGTTTTCATAAGTTGATAGCTAAGCATTAAGTAAAAGCACCACTGATAAGAAAAAAGAGGTGTAAATCTATCCTGCTCAGTTGGGATATAGCAAGAGCCCCCCTGTGTAGGATGAAGGTTATATAAGCATCTGCTCAAAAAAAAAAAAAAAAAAAACACTTTTGCGCA
>VYXH01011581.1:264102-280547 GCA_013397275.1 Burhinus bistriatus | reverse complement strand
AAAAAAAAAAAAAAATCATCTTCGGCCAGCAACTGAAGTTCCACCTTTAACAATGACAAAAACCTCAGAAATGAGATCTGTTTGCAAGACGGGTTTATAATATAGCCTGTTTGCCATAAATAAGAATGAAAGGTTGCCTTTATCTACCCGACTATGTATCTAGTAATTGCACTAACGAGCTTCCCTTTACCATTTTACTCAAACGCAACTGAAGAAGAGACTGCTTAAGTAAACGCTCCCCAAACTATACCACCTCTGTGCAGTCCTCAGTGACTCTGGAGACGCTCTCCCCTGTACGTTCTGTATTACAAAGCAGGTAAATGCACCTGCATGACCCCTCCTACACGAACCTATGTTTGAAAGAGACGCAGAGAGAAACCAGAGATCCAAGTCTTTAGACAAGAAGCTGAGTGCGAAATTTCAAGCTCTGGACTGTAGAAATACACTGAAACCATCTGTAAAGACTGGCCAGACAGTATAGCAGAGAAGACTGGTACAAAAAACTGGCTTGTGCTGGGATGGAGCTTATTCTTCATAGCAGCCCATACAGCACTGTGGTCTTGATCTGTGACCAAAACAGTGTTCACAACACACCAATGTTTTAGCCATTGCTGAGCAGTGCTTGCACAGCATCACAGTCTTTTCCGCTTCTTACAGTGCCCTATCAGCAAGCAGGCTGGGGGTGGGCAAGAGGCTGGGAGGTGACACAGCCAGGACAGCTGACCCCAACTGACCAAAGGGACACCCCATACCTTACGATGTTGTGCTCAGCAATAAAAGCTGAGGAAGAAGGAAGGGGGGGACTTTTGGGGTTACAGCATTTGTCTTACCAAGTAACTGTTGCACATGATGGAGCCTTGCTTTCCTGGAGATGGCTGAACATCTGCCTGCCAGTAGGAAGGGGTGAATGAATTCCTTGTTCTGCTTTGCCTGCATGCGTGGCTTTTACTTTACCTATTAAACTGTCTTTATCTTGACCCATGAATTGTCTTACTCTTACCCTTCCAATTCTCTCCCCATCCCAGTGGTGGGGAGGACAAAGCAAGTGGCTGTGCAGTGCTTAGCTGCTTACTGGGATTAACCCACAATATCTGCGTTCACTGCGGAGACTTATTCACCTACTTTCCTCTCCTACGTACCAGCTTCCCTCACTTCCTCTGTGGGTTAGATAAACCAGACTAAGTAGATTTTACCCTTCTTACCTACAGAGAGCCCATCTGCCCACCCACACACACTAATATATCACAGTTCTCAGGCACCGGAACAGCCTACCATGTAAATGCAGCTCCATTCCCGGACGGTAACCAACTTTTACTGTAACAATATTATTAACCTTCAGAGCAGCACTTGCTGTGGACCACAGGGTATTAGCTTAACGAAAGACCATGGGAAAGAACAGGCTGAAGAAGACAGACAGAATCAAGCCTTCCCCCCCCACTCTAAAGTCCAGTGTCATGGACACAAATCCTTCCCACACATTCCCAGGACTTGCATTCCAGCCTAGCTACACCCCAATACTGTACTCCCCCAAAGTCTCAGCAAACAGCTCAGGCCTTGGAGTGCTGCAATACCCATCCTTGTAGCTGGGGTTGGGCCAATCCACAAAACACAAGGTATGTGTGCTCTGTGAGATGTTTTAACACCTGCTCTTTGAAAGATACAGCTACTGTATTTCGTCAGCCAGTGACTAAAAACTATAAATTAATTTAGGTGTGAATGGACATCCCGAGGTCATTCACACTAATTTGATGCTCCAGTCAGATTTAATTAGACCAGGCTGCTCAGGGCTTTGTTCAGTTGTCTTGAACATCTTTAAGTATGTTCCACCACTTCTCTGAGCATAACTTGGTCCACTTGACCACTTCATGGTTTAAAAAAAAAAAAAGAACTTCTTTATATCCAATCAGAATGCATCATGCCACATAAGGCTTAAGTGTGCTTTGAATTTTTCTAAAGGCATCTTCTTACTTCCTAAAACTACAGCGGTCTCCTCTGAGATGATACTAAATTATATCTAATTCAAATTAACACAGTTAAGCATTCCAGCATGACAGACATTCATCAACACTCAGACATCATGTATCATTATATCAGCTACATGTGACTGGGAAAGGAAGAAATAAATTTACTTTTAAGTAGCATTCTTCACAGCTGTTTTAACTCGATTTGTGTTACACGAAGAAACCCCGCTCTCCATTTTTTTGAAAGTTATTTTTCCAAAGTGATTCCTATCTTCTGTAGTTGTAAGAAAAGAAGTTGTGGCTATACAGTATTTTTCCTCAAAATATCATATTCTTCAGAAGCTAGGAAGAGAAATTGAATACAACACCAAAGTACGCAGCTGCATTTAGCCTGGAATACAGAATTGTAAGTGTTCAGAGTGGAAGTAAGGTTGTTTGAGAATTCAATTCAAGTTATCAATTCTCAACATGTACTCCCAAAACTGTGCAGGATCCCATAGCATGTGATCTTCTATCTGTTGTATTTTTTTAAAGTCCCATTTATAACCAGACACTTGATAGAATCTTTTTGCTATATAAACGTATTTTTGGAGTTACCTTTTTAAACAGGAACTCCATGAACACCCAAACCCCATGGAAATTGCAGTGAACAAAACAAGTGGGAAGGAGCATTTAGCATCACTTCTTTCAGAGACTGTGTGCTATGGGCTGCAGAACACTCGGAAAAGTGAAGCAAGGCTTCACAATCTTTATTAAGGGGAACGATAGTTACTTTTTACTTGGAACACACAAGAAATCCTCAGCAGTTGTGGTGGGTTAACCTCGGCTGGCCACCACATGCCCACCAAGGGGAAGAAAAGAAGATGAAAAAACTCCTGGGTCAAGATAAAGACAAAGGCAATAAAGAAAAGCAAAGGCCATGCACAAAAGCAAAAGAAAACAAAGATATATTCTCTACTTCATATCAGCAGGCAATGTCTAGCCACTTCCTGGGAAGTAGGGCCTCATTACACATAGCGGTTGCAGTGGAAGATGAACACCCTAACAACAAATGCCCTCCCACCCTGCCTTTCTCTTAGCTTTTATTGCTGTACACGCCATACGGTATGGAATATCACTTCGGTCATTTTGAGTCAGCTGTCCTGATTATGTCCCCTCCCAACCTCTTGCCCACCCCCAGCCTAGTGACCTTTGGGGGGAGGTTGGAGAGACAGCCTTGACACTGTGCAAGCACTGCTCAGCAACAGCCAAAACACTGGTGTGTTATCAACACCATTTCAGCTACAAAGCACAGCACTAGGAGGGCTGCTATGGGGAAGTTAACTCCATCTCAGCCAGACCCAATACAGCAGTTCAGTACATTTAAAGTGGAGAATAACCCACGCAGGTATCACTTGGCAATGAGAACAAAGATCAAAAAGCCTACACTCAATATGTTATTGGCGTGTCTCTTCGGTTTAACGACTGCTTCGGAGGGGAGCTCAAGTGCACAAACACATTTCTGCTGAAGATGTAAAGGGTAAACCTTAAGTATGGCATTTACCATATTTGAAGAAAGGGGTGGTTTTGCCATCATTTACAGATAACACGCAACTAAAATATCCCCTAGTACATATCCTAATGGGAAAAAAATCAGAAATTGTTGTGAATGACAAATTTAAACCCAAATGACTTGAGCACACATTACAAGAAGCTCATTTAAAATGATCACTCAGTCACAGTTGCCACTCACTGCCATGTTTTCAATCCACCTGTAAGTTCAGCTGCATTCAAAAACAGTAGGTTACACACAATGAATCCCATCCATCTTCTTTTGCAGAAATTCCTAAAGGACTACTACGGCCTTTAATCCTACTAATAGACTCTTGTGCTATAAAGTTTTATCCATTTTCATTGAAGCACTTCAGTAAAATTGCATTACAGATTCTTGTTCTCTCCTCCTTAAAAAGGAGGTAGTACACAAGATGGCTATGGCAATGAATAGCCAAACATGGAATATCATATTCCTTTTCTCATTCATGCAAGAGGGACGGTTCCCTACTCCTCATCAATACACTTATTTTCTTACACAAAATCAGAGCCACGCACAGCTTTGAGAAACAGAACTGCTCTTTTACCAAATCACAGCTGCAAAGTTAGTTGCTTGGCAACATTGCCTCTAAGTATCACACATGGCTGTCCACAGCTCTGCTCTAACAGGGACTGATCTACAATCTCTACCTCTTTTTCCTGCATGGTCTACCTCCATGGTAAATACCCTTCCTTGAGAGAGAGGGGGCAACTGACAGTCTAGATTTACTGAGACAGGCAGTACCCTGACCTGTGCAGTTTTCACTTCCCCCATAAAACTTGTCATCATCTTTGTAAGCTACAGAATTAGTGCTCTCCATATTCACATTCACCACAGACTTGCAGCACTAGGATGTTCTCTGAACTGCCAAGTTCTTCCTCCTCTTCAGACGGTGACCCCATATGTGTGAGCCGACATAGGCAGGATGCAGGAACCACCAAAAAACCACAGATGAAATGTAAAGAATAAATTTAACCTCGATACCTCGCAAACCAGGTGATCTCCAAAACAGCACCCGGGTAGAGGCACACAAGCAGGAATACAGATGCTGCAGAGCTCAGTCCTTGCTAGAAAGTGTTACCAAACCTGCTGTTCACCTGTACATCAGGGATTCAAGCTGCTGTAGCTTACCGCTGTGCTTTAGTCTTCCCAACAGCAGGGCAGGAACCTCAAGCATGTTTGATAGGGTGCCTCTGAGTCTATCCCAGGCCTGTGTTATCTAAACACAGAGGTTCTACTTGTGAAGCACACAAGACTAAACAATGATTAGTATGATATATGTGTTTTTCTACACCTCAGCTGCAAGTCACTTGAGCATGTTTACCATCCTCCTCACCAATCTTCCCTTATTTTCCCACACCAGAACACACAAGCATCTAGCTCCTCTGGACAGAGGAACACAGATCTACTCATAAGTATTTTGGACAACATGGAAACAAAGCAGGAACTCAGGTTCTCCAGACTGGGTCAAGTATCATAATGCCAAGCAGGAACTCCATGACAATATACACTCAGACATATACCTTTATCACCTACTGGAAAGCAACGAGTGATCAAGATAAGAGAGTGGAAGATAAATAAGGGTTAGTGTTATACAATGTAATCAGTCTACTGTAAACAAAGATGAATATGAAATAGGTATCCATTCAAATCTAAGTTTGCCAAGTTTTCACAAAGAAAATGAAAGCTTTGTGTGAATAGCTTTTTGTGAAGCAATTCAAGAGAAAAATGTATAAAGAGTAATATTGCTTAAGCTCTCAGCAGACATTAATCAGATAAGAGGTCAGAGTGGGAGCAGAACAGGAATCTGTAATAGTTTGTTTTGCCCCAGTCTTCCAGGGGACATCATGCATAGTCATACTACAGAGCTCTAACCAGCATTTTTAAGATACAAGGAGATTTCTGACACAAGAGACTCGAGTTCTAAGCAACGTTCTATCAGCCCTAGGAGGCAGTTTAAGTTGTGAAGGTATTGTCCCAGCTAGATTCAAACATTTCAGTCAACAGACGTCAGTAACCTTTCTATGTAGCCTCTCAATTCCCACTTGCTTCAAATGGTCAGATTTGGTCCTTTTTACCTCTGGATGCACAAATCACAGCAAGATTTCTGTACCAGCTATTTCAAGGAAAGTCAAGACTCTACTACAGTCTATATTTACTGCTGTTTAATCACCTTCCTTTCTCATGAAGGACCTCAACTTTAAATAAAGATCCTAGTTTTTATCTATAAAGGCAGATGCTTGCACTGGAAAAATAAGAACTTCAGTGGTATCTGCAGTAGGACTCCATACCAGCTCATAAGTGATATAGGAGCTGAATTGGACCTGAAGTAGCTGAGATTAGAATGGAACCCTGAAGATCATCTAGTCCAAAGCCCTTGCTCAGAGCAAACTACAGCTGGTCGCTTAGAGCTGTTGCCAGTCAGGTTTTGAGTATCTCCAGGGATGGAGACTCCACAGCCTCTCTAGGTAACCTGCCCAAATATTCAACCTCTCCTACAGTAAAAAAGTTTATTCTTGTTTCAGTGGAGTTTCCCGTGTTTCAATTTGTGTTCATTGTCTCTTGGTCCCATCTCTGGATACAACAGACAAGTCTACCTCTGTCATTTTTGCTCCCTGTCACCACCTATTTATACACATTGATAAGATCTCCCGAACAGCCTTCTTTCCTCCAGGCTAAATAATTCCAGCTCTCTCACCCTCTTCTTGAATGTCAGACATACCAAACTCTTCATTTTAGTGCCCCTTTGCTGGACTTGCTCCAGCCTGTCTGTGTTTCTCTTGTACCACGGAGCCCAGAACTGGACACAGTACTACAGATGCATTCTCATCAGTACTGAGGAGAACAGATGGATCGCCTCCCTCCAGCCACTGACATTGCTCTTCCTGAAATTCAGTCCAAGATGTTGCTGGCCTTCTTTGTGGCAAGGGTGCATTACTGCCTCATGATCAATTTTTGATCCACCAGATGCCCAGCATCTCTTCTGCACCCCCAGCACTCCCTCCCTACGGGTAGGGCTTTGCAATTCCCTTTGTTGAACTTCATGCGGTTTCTGTTGGCCCGTTTCTCTAGCCTGTGAATTTTTCTGCTCTGAGTAGCAGAACATCCATCTGGTGTGTCAACCACTCCTTCCACTTCTGTATCACCTCAAGCTTGCCAAGGGCACAGTCTGTCCTTTCACACAGGTCATTAATGAAGATGTTAAACAGTGTTGGCTTCAGTGTCAACCCCTGAGGTATGCCACTAGTGACTGGCCCCCAGCTCAACTTTAAGCTGCTGATCACAACTCTCAGTCTGGCATTTCAGCCATTTTCAGTCCACCTCACCATCTTTTTACCCAGACTGCACTTCATCAAGTTATCAGTGAGCATGTTACATCACAGAATTTCAAAAGCCTCACTAGACTCAAGGTAAAAAATATCCATTCTTCTCATCCACCAAGCCAATCATCTGGCTATCAGGCATTACAACCTGTTCATAAGGCCACACTAACTATTCCCAGTCATCTTTTTATCATATATTTTCAGAATTATTTGTTCTGTTACCTTCCCAGGGACTGACAAAAGCCAACTGTCCTGTGGTTTCCTAGATGTTCCTTCTTGCCCTTTTCAGAGATAGGAATGACATTTGCTTCCTTCCAATCCTCAAGACCCTCCCCTAGTCACCATGACCTTACAGTTACTGTGAGCGGACTCAAAATTACATTGGCCAGCTCTGTCTCACTTACAGGTGCATCCCATCAGAGCCCACAGACTTGTGTACATCCAGTTTCTGTAAGCACTCCCAAACCTGATCCTCCTCTACTACTGACAGCAAGCCCTCCTTGCTCCAGACTGTCCCCCTGGTCTCAGGGACCTGGAATTCCTGAAGGCAAGCCTTACTAGTAAAGACCAAGGTGAAGAAGGCATGGAACTCCTCAGCCTTCTCCACATCCCTTATCACCAGGTCCCCTGTTCCGTTTAGCAGCAGGTCCACATTTTATCCAGTCTTCTTTTTGCTACAGATTAACTGTAAAAGCCTTTCTTATTGCCATTCACATATCCGTTATCAGATTTGACTCCATGTGGACATTGTCTTTCTTACCTAAATGCATCCTTGTCTCCATGTTCCCTGTGGGTCACCTGTCTCTGCTTCCATCTCTTCTATGCTTCCTTTTTATGTCTGAGTTTTGTCAGGAGCTCCCTGTTCATTTAAGCAGGTCCCCTGCTGCCTTTGTGTAATTTCCTGCTCATCAGGACATGCCACACTAGAGCTTAGAGTGATCCCTAGATGGGGGGGGAAATCAACCAGCTCTCCTGGACCTCTCTACTCCCTAGAGCCACCTCTCAAATGACTCTTCGAAGCAGATCCCTGAACAGAACAAAGTCTTCTCTCCTGAAGATTATGATTGTGCTTCTATTCCACTTTGTTCCCTTCTCTTCAGATCCTGAACTCTTCCACCTCACAGTCACAGCAGACAAGACTACTCCTAACCTTTACATCCTCAGCCTGTCCTTCCTGGTTTGTAACAAGTCCATCAGGCCCACCTGAGCATCTTCCTTTGTCCTCAAATCACTTACATTGAATAAGCGGTCACCAACGCACAACAGAAGCCTCAGATTGCTTGTTCCCTGCTGTGCTGTCCCTCCAGCAAGTATCAGGTTGGTTCAAGTCCCCCATGAGCACCAGGGTCTGTGAATGTTACGCTTGAGTTGTCTGAGGAAGGCCTCATTACGACTTCTTCTTGATCAGGTAGTCTGAACCAGATATCCACATCACCCATAAGCTCTCAACTGGCTCATTAGCCATCCCTAGGCAAAGCTGCATGCAGCCCCACTGCTCTCACAGAAAATGGCAACTTCACCTTATCATCATCCCAGCCTGCCCTTCCTAAAGCGCCCGTACCTATGCATTGCAGTCCTCCAGTTGTGCAGCCTATCCCACTCTGTGATGCCAATAAAAATCATAGCTCAATCTTAACTCATTTGTACTGTTCCATAATATCCAAAGACAATGTTCTTGACAGTTCAGTGAAGATGGATTCAACTAGTCGTGGGTTCAGTAGCGTTACCCTTCAAGAACCTCAATGTGAGAATAAGGTATCACTGAACAACTTTACCTGTTCACAATGCAAAGTCATTAAGTCTTGGGGAATCTAGTTGTGGCCACAAGAGAACAATACAAAGCATCTAAGTTCCTAATGTAAAGTTGAATCATCCCCAAATGAACCCTTAGTGAGCCAGTCTAGGACAATATGACACCTGAGCTAAATTAACTGCTGACTACTCCCTGACTAATGGCCGATAATTGACTCTTAAATCCTACATGAAGCATGGATTAAAGAGGGAGTCCCTCCTCCAGGAAAAGGTACTTCCCTAAAAGTCTACTTATCACATACACGTACCTAATTGCTTCTTCTGTATTGTTGACAAGGACTTCTTAAGGCTGCTGCACAGTTGCTTTCTTTACAGTGTTCAGACCAAAGAGGGCAGATTCACAAGACAGCATCAGTTTCATGAAAGGAGATTTAGAACAAAGCGAAGATCAACAGCTGCTATCAACAGCATCCTGCAGTGGCATCTTTTTCATGTCACTAGGGAGTGTCAGAACCACAGCTGAGATACCATTAGGAGACACATACCAGTAGCCCCTGACCAAAAGAAGTGGGGTGTCTTGCACTGCAAAAGGCAATAACAGTCTCATCAATACCAATAATCACTTTTCAGGAACTGTCCCACCTTCATGGGCCACACAAAGGAAACAGATTTCCAAGGCCTATACTTCTGAATGTAGGGTAGCAAACTAAGGATGTAAGGACTTCTGCATCTGTGTAATCTACCTCAGAGAACCTAAACAGTTACAACATAATAAAAATAAATCCAAGTCCCACAAGTATTTTCATTAGTAGTCACAGAAAATTATAGGTTGAAAGGGACGTCCAGAGGTCATCTAGCCCAGCCTCCTGCCAAAGCAATGCTAACTTCAAAGCTACATCATGCCACTTTGGGTCTCATTCAATCAAGTTTGATTAAGTCCTGAAGAACAGAGACTGCACCCACAAACACCATTTTAAGGGCTTTGGTAAAAAGCCTTCAGGCTGTGCACACAATTTCAACAGCAGGAACCCATACTTGCAAACAACCCTGTTTTATTACAAGCTAAACAGGTTTCCTGTGACTTATTTCAGAATATTTTCTGCACTATAAGAGTCAGGAGATGGAAACAAATCCCTTCCTTACAGGCAGAAAAAACACCACTAGAGTCACCCAACAGTGCAACACCCCTTCCTGCTTCCAAGTTTTAAGCTAAAACTGCCACGGTCTTCTCCTCTCAGCAAGAGACGTCTTCTGAAGAGCTCCTTTCTCGGGTGAGACAATCAATTGCAGCTCAGGGCCACATAAGCAACTAATTCCTAACAAAGTTTCAGTCTCATGCAACCAGTGTCAGCAATAGGTAAAAGGGTATAGAACAAAACCAACAGCACCGGGGTCATTTTACTTAGTAGCAGGGAATCAGGAAAAAAAACCCAACCTGGTGATACCAGGAGAGATTGAAGGGAGTTTCTGGTCCCTTAAGGTCTTTGAAGCCACCAACTTTCACAAAGAGGCCAGAAAAATAACAGTGAAAGCACCAGATGATTACTAGGATTTCTAGTGATAACAGTTCCTTACTATTATTAGAGGTCAAGATATATCATTCCAGTTGCTAAGCTTCAGTAAGACCCACCCTGACTCAAAGAAGTCTGCCGTCATTATTCCTTGTGGAAGGATATCGCAAAGCCTTACCAGACAGATAGAAGCTGCCAGTTGTTATATCTGACAATTCATATTCTAGTCTGTTATGCTCCTACAATCTCTACCAACCTGCTCTCACAGTAGCAATACAAATCTTGCAACAGAATCACAGAGAACTACTAGTAATTTCTTGATCCAAGTAACCTGAAGTCACACCTGATATTTGCAGCTATGTTCACTGGTACAAAATATCCATAGAGCAGTAATCAGCAACTGGTTGGTTACTACTCTGTCTTTTAACTTAAGTATAGGGTTAGAAGTTGCACTTGGGTTGATGTGTGGAACTGACCTCTAACATAATCCAACTCTGTTCCATTTTCCCTGGTATCCTACCTTCAGCAGTTTCTGCGTTTTAGGAGGAGGACAGGGAATGTCTTCACCTGAGTAGGTACAGGACCCAGTCCCTTGTCCTAGAACAAGCTAATACTGTTGACGAGCTGTCCCAAAGCTTTCTTACACAGACAGTCAGAGATGAAGGCTGAGGCCTTGCACAGGCTGAAGGCAGTGGGCTATAAGGGTTATCCATTTGCTTTAGGTTAATTCCTGAGGGAGTACATTATTTATTAAAGAATACAGGCAAGAGTAAGACAGTGAGAAGACGAGCCACCAAAACAAGTAAACAGCAAAAGCAGCTTCAGAAAGAGTGAGGGTCACACACATTTAAGCTGGTCTCCCAGCCACAGAAGAGATTATAGGCGAGACTTAATTGTCTACAAAAAATTTATTCTGAACGGCTGTAAACATATCTGGAATATTCCAGATTTGTTTTGATAGATTTTTTTTTTCTCCGCCACTGCTAAGAGACTTTGTGTTTGAGATTGGCAAGTTGTTACGGAAGTTAAAGTCAGGTTTACTTGAAGCCAAAATTGTAATAATTGGTTCTGGCTACACAAATATCAGTACTGCAATCTTTCCTGTTCAGTCTCTCCCCACACTCCTAAGACCCTGTACCTGCCACTCTTCAGACAGAGAAGACCAAGTCTTCAGTCATATACAGATATCCAAGGATTGTATAGTACAACTATAAATACTGAAAAGTATTTTCATTAATATTATGATCAATGTAAACCAATTTTAATGTGGTTGAACAAGCAACAGTATCAGTGTGACTCTTTCTACTAGGATTCTGCCAAGAGATCATCTAACCAGGTTTCAAGCCCTATCAGGCATGAAGTAAGTAAACATTAAAAAAGCCACACAGAACACCTCCTCTGATACAGAAATTCATTCACCTTTTCTGAAGGCCCAGGACATCTGCAACTGTCTATACAAAGGTCTGCAAGCTTCCAATTATGTAATTTTAATTTTGCTACAACTAAAAAAATTCTAAAGCAGTTGACAACTCAGGTAATTGCCTTCTTGACAGAGAGATGAATTTACAAGCAGACTTCAGGAGTCAATCCATTTGTACTAAAGCCAACATCCACATGCAAGCATAACAAACAGAAAAGGTATGTTAGAGAACATTCACACTGGTTTCAAACATACCTCTTTTGTTTAAACATCATTAGGAACAGTAATCAGAGTCTTATTTGACATTTGCAGAAACAGTCACACTAGACCAAGATTGATTGCCTTCAATTTACTTTACAGGCCTACTTGCTTAGATGGCTCGTCCTTTGAAACTGCTGAATATCTTGTCCCTTTCTAAGGGAAAACAAACAAACAAACTCTTTTTGTGCTTCATCACACTCTTCAACTTCCAAGTATTTGATTCAGTATTGTTTAATATCAGTGCCCGAATAATACCAGCCTTTCTGCCAAGCAATAACACAAGCCCATGAGACTTCTAGCATGTTATAACTAGGCATTAAGTACATAGAAATAGCAAATTATAGCCCCTATAGTCAAAGGGCTGCTGACTGAAGTTAACAGTTTTTTATTTTGGCTCCATTTGACAGATCTCCAAGAGCTGTTATTGCTCAAGAGTCAAATATCAGCATTGGAACAACAATAAAAATGCATTTTGTCTCCTCCTACAGTGAAAGGGGAAAAAACCCCAACGATGTACTTTACAACAGCTTTCAGCATAGTCTACACACGAGACAGATGGACAGATCTATAGCTATTTCTTTCTCCTAGATTCTTCCAATTCCTGATAGCTTTATCTAGTTAGACACACAAAAGGAGTACAAAGGCATTCCAGTTGCTCACCTCTTCCAGAAATTCAGGATGACTTAAGGTACTGCCAACATGCCTCACTATTTCCTACAAATATTAGAAAGAGTAGTAGAACTACTTCCCAGTAGTGTAACACTGGGAAGACATCCACTGCCTGATGTATATGGCTGTTCAGATAGGAATGGAAAGAACAGGCAGTATACAGACAAGCACTTCCCTGCCAAATGTCATCCCACCTCCTCACTCTTCCAAAAATCTCAGTGACTGCAAAGACAGCTCCAGAACCTTTGGTTTTTAATCTTCTTCTCCACAGAGATGTCATCTAGTCCTTCCAGCAGCTTAATGCTTATTCTGACAGATGCATCCTCAGCTGTATTCTCCACCTTCCAAAAGACTTGCAGAACAAAGCTGTCTAATGTATCTGCATAACTCATACTTGAAAAAGTAGGCCAGAAACCAAAGGATGGCTTTGTTCTTGATACAAGACTACTATTAACAATAGCAAGATTATTTTGAGGTAAACCAAGAGGCAACTTTTTTAATTCTTACATAGAGCACGCATGCAATAATATAGGAAAGGTGCATGCTTGAAACTTCCTCACAAGCAATGCAGATGGTGGTCATATACCGAGAGCAAGGAGAGCTAATTCATTAATTTAGGAGTGAATTAGCAGTAGAACAGCAATAAGTTTTGATGATCTTTTTGATGCAAGAAGTAAAAGCCAGCAGAGAAGGCTTAATGATGGGAAGGAAGAGTTCAACAGTGGCATGACAGTAGATATGATCAAAGCAATGAGTGATAAAAATGCCAAGAGGATCACATTACATTTTTTAAGGTCAAAAGGATATTATAGATTTATATTCTATCTAGCTACACAAGAACTCCCAGAGCCTCAGAGAATAGCAGTTAAAAAAGATATATAAGTACAGTCTGCAAGACTTCAACATCCCTTGGATGTGACTATCTGAACAGAAGCCTAGGGTAAACATAACACCTAAGGTTTAAGAGAGACTATAACATCTACAGTGAGAGGAAGGAATTAGTGATGACAGTCCCTTAGCTTCAGTTAAGAGCCCATGCTGAATTTGAGCTGATGCCAGATATCTGAAAGACCATACTGAAAACAATGGTTTTAAGTATTGCCAGAATAAGACCCAAGATACAACTGCAACTCAGTTAACACAACCAGAGTTCATCACAAAGATAACATTACCCAACA
The DNA here is from genome assembly GCA_013397275.1 of Burhinus bistriatus. NCBI lineage: Eukaryota > Metazoa > Chordata > Aves > Charadriiformes > Burhinidae > Burhinus > Burhinus bistriatus. Next base: position 266,902 of record VYXH01011581.1, on the reverse strand, counting down.
ATTAGGTGAACAGGAAAAAAGCAAAACATAACTCAGGGGAACCTGCCAAACAATAGAAAGGAGGATGACAGACAAAGGAGAAAAGCTCACACAAGAGAGGAAAGTAACAGAAACTGAAGGGGACAGCATTTCAAAGAAAAGAAAGAATCAATTACATTAAAAAAAGGAAAAACATATGTTCTGAACTAGGATTGATGCCAGAGAAGTCCTAAATATTTTGTCATGAATGGTTTCATGTTCATATCTGCAGAAACCAGGAAGAAGAGAATCTTTAGTGGAATGGGCAACAGGGAACTCCAGACTTCACTGACAAACATGTCCAGAGATGAAGGGGATGCTGTTAGTGATGCAAGAGGTGACGGAGTCTGTCCCAGTCTGGGGAAAGCCATGCAGACAGCTCACAGACACTGGTTAGCTAATAGAGCCGTGTTAAAAATTGCTGCCTCAGAGATCACTGCATACCAGGACTAGCAAAACTACAACTTTGCCAGACATCAGCAAGTCAATAGCACTCAACTGCCACGGATTAAGTGTGAAACGTTAGGAAAAAACAGCTGACTGCAACTGAAAGAAGTATCCTTCCCTTCTTTTGATCAACATCAAGTTTCAACAAAGACAGATGTAATAAGGAAGAGTTCAACAGTAGCTCATGGCAAGTTTGATTTTCAACTAAACAACGGATGATGGTGGGTTTTTTTCTGAGCCACGTGTCTTCTGGAAATATACAGACATCTAGACTCCAGGGTATAGCAGAGGCATCTCAATATTGTTCACATAACTACCCTTCCTAGAAGGAAGCTTCCTAAACGTAAGCAAAGAAATCTACACAGAGTGTCCATATATGACCATCTCTCAGTTAAGTGCCTCTAGAACAGCTGAAACTAAAATAAGTTTATCATTCCACACTGTCCCCTCCAACTATAAGAAAACCATACAGGAGTACAGGCAAAGGCAGATGGCACTACAGCTAATACAATACAAGATTTAAAATAAGAATTGCCAGAACAGCATGAGGTAAGCGCAAACTAAACTTGAAGGGAGAAAGAGAATAATAATAAAATAAATAAAAAGCCAAGCACAAAAACTCAATATTGTAAGCTCACATTGCATCACACAGTATTTTCATGTCAGCTTTCCGGGGGGACAAGGTGAAAGCAAGCCATGCCTCTGGTATACAGAGACACAGCAAGGGAGAAGTGGGGTTAAGCAAAAGAAAAAACAGAGAAGCCTTCAGAAGTGCAGTCAGATTTTATTAAGGTAGTTAAGTAAAATAATTTACTAGAAAGATGGAAACTGAATTACAGGTACTAGTAGAAGACAGCCTGGTCAAGAGACTGGTAGGTCCTCCAGAACCTGAACAGAAAAAACCCAAACTCAACACACATCAAAGCTTGAACTTATGGAAGAAAGCTCTTGTGACAAGAGAGAGACATGAAAGTATCAAAAAAAAAAAAAAAAAGAACAGTGGATAAAGGTACTCACATACATTACACGAATATAAGGAGGAAGCTGAAAGTGTCAGCATTGCTGAACTGAAGTGGCAAAAGATACCAAGCACTATGGAGACTTACAAATGATACTTTGACAAGGTGATGGTTAGAAAGAGGGACTCAGAAGACAGGACAAAAATTAGTTGGAGAATTCCAGACTGATCTTGAGCAACCCAGCTCCGAGGCCTAGGCTATGGAAGAACACACATACGGAATTCCATCAGCAAGCAACTCACAGCAGCATTCAGCATGGAAATCTCAAGTGCCAATAATGCACAAGACACACAAGCATGACTTTTCCAGAAGACCACCAGTTACGACAACTCTTCTACACAGTAACCAGAAGTCTGGGGACAAGAATAGCTGTGCTAGAAGATTATTAAGAAGAATTACTTGCAAAATATAAATATTTATTACCCTTGCTGTAATCCATATTATATACTTCTTAGGGTTATATACTAGGAAAATAGAGTCTTATTTCTGTGTTTCTGATGTATTGTCCTGGTTTGAGCATCTCCCTGAAGGGGAGAGAAATAAAAGAGAGCATCTGTCGTTCATTTTAGTGGCCAGTCCAGCCCAAACCACGACATGTATCAAACAACAGCATTATGCAAGGCACTGCATGATTTATGTCCATGGTAAAAAAAGTAGCATGTGCAGATTGGAAAGGGAAATTACAAATAGTCTCATTTCTGGTTGCTCAAACTAGCTTACCATACTTAACCTCCAGTTGAGGTGGAAAAGGACTGAACAAGGCAGTTCTGGAGCTAATCATACACTGTTAACACCTGATCATTACGCAGGAAGTATTATACTCAAAACAATAACTTACTGTGCAATCATCGTACTTAGGGTAACATCTTAATGAATCGACTCTAGATGAAAGAGGGATGCGCTACATTTTTCCATTTCAAAGCCACCGAAACCAAGGTAAGTACAAACGCAAATATATACCTACTTCTGTGCCAAATAAAACTATTAGACTAAAGAAGAGTAAGATTTGACGGTGATGTAATCTTTAAAATTTCATTCCTCACCAAAGCTACGTCTGTGAGACTGTTTAACTACAGAGAGACACCCAGACTCGAGGGGCCTGGCATTTACATGACCGAGTTAACATCGAAGGACATCGCTTTAGACACGCAACTCATCCGGCGGCGCCTGCCCCTATCATGGGCCACTGCCTTCCCGAAGGCCCGCTGACACAGCCCGCTCCCGATCGATACCTGGCAGCGCTGGGGGAGGACGCGGCAGTGAAACTTCAGGAAAGGGCTAGGCCAGTCATTGCATAAAGCCTCAGCTGGGGGGGG
>VYXH01011581.1:236509-263519 GCA_013397275.1 Burhinus bistriatus | reverse complement strand
GCGGGCCCGGGGCTCGGGAGCCGCGGGACGGTGTTTCTCCCAGAGTATGTATGCGTTTCTGTCTGTAAAAAAAGCATTACAGGCAGCAGAGACCTTAAAATGAGGAGAGTGGTTCTTTTTCTCTCCCGCCGAGGCGGCGTGAGGCTCTGAGGAAGGCAGGAAGGAACCCAGAGTAGCTGGAGAAGGCGCAGCCCGCGCTGGTTTTCTGTCAGCAAGGCTGCGCGCCTCTACACTTCCCCCCTCTTAAGTACTGTCTCCGGTCTCCTCTTCCCGCGTTTTGTAGCGGGTCCCTTCGCCTCTGCTGAGTCTGTTCACCAGGAACAACCTTTTTGTCAGCTCAATNCCCTCTAATCCAACCCTTCTGGAAAGAGCTACAGCCTATATATAGCCTATAAAATACTTAAGTGAGGCAGATGGAAATTCAGGTCTTTTCTCTCTCAGCCATTAAATTACTGAATCATGCTCTGTGTCTTTCTCAGATCCATGGTGAACTAATTATCCCCTAAGTCTGGAAGAGTTACAACGGAAAGAACTGAGAATACTGCACATCAAGTTAATTAGTATTTAAGCAAGCACCTAATGTGGGAGAATGTGCTTAGATCTCCCCCATATAAAGTACGAGTTAAGGTCTAGCCATAGGCTGGGAGAGTGTCCTGGCCAGTGAGTTACTGGGTATGAGACTGCAAAATGAGGATGTGGTATTGATGCATAATTCCAAGAGATGATTTAGCATCCTACTTGGAGGCAGGCATTAAGGGTTAAAATTAAAAATACAGAATCGCACAACAAAGTTGAGCTCCAGCTGCCTTACCACAGTGCCTAAATCCAAGGACTTACTGCACCAGAAGGAGAGTAAAACAAATGTTGATGTAGCCTGCTATTAGCCATACTTGGCTAGGGACTCAATTATTGGGGTGTAGTAGTCCTGCCTGCTTAAACATGACATTAAATAGGACTGACTTCTTCTAGCTGAATACTTTACCTAAAAGCATCCAATTGTTTTCCTTCTTTAGCCCAAACCGTTTTTAATTATTGGCTCTTTCATAGAGAAAAGCAGCTTCAGCTAGCAGGGCAGCAGATACCTCTACTCCTCACCATGATCCCAGGGCTCTGAGAAACAGAACGCTTTTCAGAAAGGGAAGAGCTGTGGGTAGGAACTCCCTGAGAGAGAAAAGGAGATGAGCTTGCCTCTCATACACTAGGTAAGCAGCAGCACTGCCATTTTACAAGACAACTGTGCATTTGTATATTGTGACAGACTCGGCCTGTACATTACATGTAGTCTGGAACTCTCTACCATATTGCCAGAAGGTATCAAATAGCTTTGAGCAATCGGTTTAATTTAATGTGCATCAGTTTTTCTGATTCTAAAATGGATATGGTGATACTTGCCATGAAAAGTGATCCAGTTCCTGTGCTTGAAAAAACCTACACAAGTGCAGAGTAAGTGTATTGTTTGGTGTGTGCTTTGGCCCTTAGTGTCTTAAAACTAGATGTCCTGATTGCATATTTCCTGGCTCTAACTCCCACTTTGTGTGGGTGCTCAGGTGGATTGATGTGGGATGTCCTTTTCTAACTGCCGAGCATGAAGATGTGCTTCTTGTGTTCAGCTCTGAAAATTATCCTTTCCTTCGAAGTACTTATCCATGTGTCTGTAAAGTAGTAGAAATATGAAATCACCTGCTTCACGATGGGGCTGAGATGAATAGGTTATTAATATTTTAATAGATAGTGCTTTGGAAACAGCATGCTGTAAATGCATTATTAGTTATTTCCCTGAGAACTCAAATGAATCTAAGGAAGAGAAAAATGCATCCCTTCTGTGCCTTTGCTGCTTTTTCTAGATCCTTAAGAGAAGCAGAGTGTTGTAGATGTGAAGTTACTGCCCGAAGCATTTTTCAGAGGGGGAAGAAAAGATGTCTTTCAGGATACAGTATGATTTATAGAATGAGTTAAGGTCTGCCCACACCATGCAGTGAAACATAGTGCAAAGGCCAGAGATGTCACCACCTAAGGCTGCTTCAGAAGGAGAAGATGCACAGTTGTCATGCTGAGCCTGTCAGCTTTGTGCCCTTTGCTTCACCTTTCTTTAAAACCTGCAGAGCACAGCCTATACAATCCAGTTTTAGAATTGTTGAAGTACGTACTCGTCTTTCAAGACCTGTATCTTCAGAGTAGAGTGAGTTTCATGTGGCTAACTGAATTTTCCATAAAGTAACTTAAATAAATACTGGATTTCTGCAGTTTCTAGTGCTAGAGATTGTGTTGTGTTTAGTAAAAGCACAGATTTACCCAGCATGAAAAAGACCTCTCCCTAGCTGTGAATACTTGTCATCCTGTAGGCTATTCCACTGTTTTGCAGGGATGTCTATAGATAACTTGTGAAATTCATGTTGTTTTACAATCTGATAGCTAAAATTCACTGAATATAATCTTCCTGGCTGAAAATCATTGAATCTAGACACCTACCTTATTCAGAAATCATCCCATAAACCAGCTTTAAATAGTATTTGCTAATCAGGACAGTATTAGCATAAATTTGACTTAATAGGGGACAATGTATCAGGTGCAAAGTTATTAACTGGATTGAAAACAGGTGTTAAAATAGCTGTGCTTTTTTTAATGCCTCATCCTCAAATATCTAAGTCCAGCAATAAACAGGGTTCCAGTTAGAGTTGTTGAGTTTGAGAATTTCTGATCATAAGAAACCTTGGTGCTTCAGATGTTTTCATGCTCTTGAGAAAAAAAAAAAACACCAAACCATATATAACTTCCTGGGAAATTGACATTTCAATAATGTTTCTGAAACTCAGCTCTTCAAAGTTGGCTCCCTAGGCTGCCACGGGGTCAGGTAACGTACCTGCAGTCCTTGGCTGGCAGAGCATGGCAGAAGCTGAAAAGTTAACCACTGTGTTTCAGCAAACGCTTTAGATGGAATTTCTATCACAGAGTTAAGAAAATCTTGAGCTATGAGCCAGTCACCCTGTCTACCCTTGATACCCAGTGGAGAGAAACAGACATTCCTGAAGATGGTTCATCTTGTTCTCAGACAGGTGTCTGACTGGGGTGAGCTGAATTACCATCTGGAAGGGCCTCTGTTAGAAGGAGGTGAATCACTTTCTAGATCGTTTGTGTCTCCTCTTGACTATAAAGGGTCGAGAGGGTGTCCATCTCGTACCTGAGTGTGCAAAAGTTAAGATAAAAAGTTGACATTTAAGAAATTAATTCTTAACGTTGTTGTAATGAGAATTTTTCAGCAATGTTTGTGTAGGAAAATTCCTGCCCAGCTCTAGTTCTGGTATCTTCAATCAAAAAAAAAAGAGGAAGCCATAGTAACTTCACATTATATGAAATAACATCTGTATCAGGGAATCTACAGCTATACCAAGGGTTTCCTCATATTTTTCTACTTGGCTTAAAAAGAAAAGTACAGCCCCACAAACAAATTCAACAAAGTGTTAAAAAATGCAATATTTTTACAAAAAAAACCCAACAAGCCCCAGCCTTTGAAAATCAGAAAGTTTACTTAGTTTTCAAAGCTTAATTTTAATTCTGCTTTGAAAACCTTTTTAATGTTAACATACAAAATATATATATATGAACATAATATAGTAATTTATGCTTTACAAAACTTAAACTATACAGGAAAGAATGTATTGATACTATAAAAAGAATCTTTATGTGATGCAAAAGTTGTTAGGGACAAGACTGTCTAAACCATAGTTGAAAATATGTGCATGGGAGTAAGAAGACTATATCTTATCATTCTCAAAACAGGTATTAAATGTTTGACAGCCTTGTAGGGTCACTGCAATTGGAAGTCTGATCGATAACAGTTGTGGGCTTGCCTCAGGAGTGGCATGAGTCATGTGTTCTTACGGTTTGAGGACTTACTGCCTGGCCCATGAAGCAAAGAGTTATAGTGTCACTCCCAAGATGGTTAAAAAGTATAAAAGGAGCAAGATTTATAGGTGTGACTGCATTTTCAATGACTTCTAGTTTCTGTACAGCAACTAGACTGGAGAGATATTAGAGGTAGTAAATTTTTCTTCCAGTTTCTTGGTTGTTCCTTTACTTCTACACAGAGACTAAGCACCTGGTATTATATGGATTATCGACATTATGACATCCCAGATAATGCAGTCTAATTTCTATAGGTGCTGAGCATTTGAAGTACACTGAAATTGAAAGATCGTGCTGTGTTTGCACTTCTGAAAATTAAGACAGAAATTCTTAAAACTAGAACAGGATCTCCATCTTTTATGAAGTGGCATCATCTAGTGACATCCCAGCACATGATGACGCTTCACCAACAATCTTGTTTACTTGACAGTTATTAGTAAATCTGCATTGTAATTGTAAATAGAAATGAGTACCTGGGAGGTAACTATAAATTAAGTAGATGGATGCAAATGACTAACTACATTTCAATGGGATTTGCTATCAGTCACAATTATGTTTTTAACTACTGCATGTATTTGGTCACTATATTCTAGTGTGACTTGTAGTGTAGGATAGTGTAGGTGTAGAATATAAGGAAATGGAAGCTCCATATGGTTCCTATGGAAGCATGGAAGAGATCTTAAAAATTAAATGCTTTGCACTTTCCAATCTCACGGTGTATTTTCAGCTATTTAAGGCTATGTGTATGTTTCAGCCTGAGTCTTTTCAATTTATTTCATTCTAATATTGGGCTTTTTGAACAGAGAGAGACACTGTGACATGGAACTTTGTGAGTCATGCATTTGGCTCACTTGGGCTTTGAGGATAAGAATACCAGCCTTAGGTATCAATAGTCCTTGATATCTAGCCAAAAAGAAGAGCAATAATCAGATGTAAAATCAGTTGAAAAATCATAAATTTGAAAGATTAGGGAGATATATGAAGAGAAAATACAAAGAGGGACAGCTGAGCTCCGTTGTTAGTTTCATGTGCTACTATGCAAAAGGTAGTGTTTGAAACTTAGAAACATTTTGTTGACCAGGTAAACAACAGGGTATACACTAAAGCTAGGACAGTTTTTAATCTTGGCTTCACGTGGAACAAATTTTACTTTTAGCTCTTCAACAATAGGAACTGTGATTCATTTTTTCACCCCAATGAAATCATGAACTTGCAGAGAGTGCAGGTTAAAGACTAGCTGATGAATTGCAAGCTTCAGACTGTTGCAGACAAGAGAATCTATATATGCATAGCTTTTGAGATTTTTTTTCCTCTGTAACAGTATGTTTTTCCTTCTCTTTTCTATACTACTGTTTAAATACTAATGTAAATATATCAGTGTGTATCTTTTCAATGCCTCTTATGGTGAGGAACAATTAATAATTGCATGTTAGATCTTACCTGTTTGAAAGTCTGCAGTGGTCCTGCTAATGCTACCTATTTTTGCCTTAGTAGAATCTTCCTCAGAGAAGTGGAAATGTTGAAGAGAAATGTTTAAAATACTTTCATTTTACTTTTTCTCCTTCAAGATAATGTCATACTGGGGAATTCTGAGGGGGTGGGGTCCTGGCAAATCATACTAGCTTCTGTGTTTCTCTGAAGTCCAGAGATGCTGAAGAAGGATCATTTCTACTTCAAAAGCCGGATATTTTTAGTGAGCAGTGGTTCTTTTATCCATAAAAGAATGTCCATAGCACTCACAAGCTGAGCTCATATCTGCAGGAAAACATGTTTCTCCTCATCCGCTGGATACTCAAGAAATGAGAAAAGTGATTTGCTGTAAAAAAGAAAAAAAAATCTCTTTCTTCAGCCCTTCTGTGATGGATCACTTGAGGAGAAACGTACTTGGATGTGTTCACAGGGCAGTGGCTACATCTGGCAGCTAAAAAAATCTGGGTGGCTGCCTCTCAAAGCATGAAGTCAATGATGGTTGCTGTGATGTTTTCCTTGTTTTTGTACAAAACTTGCAGTTATACTGCACAGGAAGTGTGATGTCAGGAGAATATCAGCTCTTACACCAAGAATTTGCAGCTCTTGAAGAGCTGCATGGCCCTACGCAGTGTGTGCAAGAGAACAGGATCTCTCTGGACAGGCATCTGTCTGGGATTCCCTCCAGCCCGCTAGCTTGCTTCAGATTTTTACTGCTTCACTTTAGGCTGACTCTGGAATTCCCTCCAGATCAGATCAGGTTTTCACAGAATAGGGAAGTTTTTGTGGAAACCCCCTTGTTTTTCATTGCTTTTCAACAAGAGTGTTTCTCTCCGTAGAGAATCTATGTTGGTCCTTTGCCCCTCAGCTGTTTCCTCTCCCTGTTGTGCTGTATAGCACTGGTTACTCCTTACCTGGTGTGTTTGTCTTTACTGGCAAAGGCCCAGATAGATATGTCATGTAATAAAAAAGAAAAATTAACATTGCAATGTCTGTGCTATTATTACTACAGCATTTTTGACATCAAAGTTCTGCTTGAAATACTAGTACAGTAAAGCAACAGGGATTTTCTAAAAGCAGTATTATTTTGATTGTTTAAAAATAGACTTCTATCTCTAGAAAGTATATTGAATTTTCTCTTTTACGGCTCAATGATTTGCTGTTATGACAGACTTAATCAATCTGATGAGTCCATGTTCAACGTTCTGGCAAATATAATCAGCCCTGGAGTGTTTTCTTACTCCCCAAAGGCACATTGTTTCTGTGTTTATTTCATTCTGATATTTTATCTGGAAACCATATTTCTTTTTCTTGAAGAAAAGTATACTGTTCTGAGACATACATTGAAAGCCATGTGTTTAATTTACTGAATATGAAATGGTCTTTTTATTTAGGAAGTGAAAGGAGAAGGTTATAGAACAAAAAGTCCAGCGAGGTAACCGTTGCGGAAGTTACAGAGAGAAAAAGGAAAACATTGGTCATATAGAAATCACAGGGCAGATTTAAAGACAGTTTGTAGTAATCAAAAAGACTGTTAGAGACTCCAAGACAAGTCCTATGCCTAATTTCTAAAAATGATCTACACAATGTCCATTTGTTTGTCTGCGAGATCAAGATCTACTTTCCATAACTCATTTCTTGCTTCTGAATCTTCATTTTGTGTTCTTTAATGTCACTTGTCTGCCAGATTATTCTAGGGCCTTTGAAGTGCAGAAAGATGGTCTATTTTCAGGCTTTACTCCTATGCAGAGTTCCAGTATGCACTGCAAGTCTTTGGGGGAGGGATTTGTCTCCTGAAAAATACGAAGCATGTTACTGAGTACTATAAAATAATGAATAAAAAAAGAAAGCAGAGAGATTCTAGGCTAAAAAAAAAAAAAAAACCAAAAAAAGTAGATTTAAGTGTATCTTACATGTGATGTTGAGTCTACTAAAGAGGATCAGTATTTAACAAGCTCTTTTTTAAAATTTCACTGCCTAATTCTGTGAAGACACGAGTAAGTGCATGAAACAGAAGAACTGACCATTTCTGTTCCTCAGAAAGCGCAGGTCAGAGCCTATCGTATGGAGTGTTATGTACCTTTCCTATTGCAGGAAAGGCAAGAAACAACTAACAACTGCTGCTTCGTGCTAATAGCTTTAGTACGTTGCTGGACCTTGCTCATGTGCTTGGATGCTGTGCAGAAGGGGCCTTTCTTAACTGGACCAGTTGCAGGAATGACCTGGAACATGCAGATTATTGAAATAAGGTGTCCAATGTAACACTTAAATACTTTGTGTGTCAGGATAATTAGACTCAGAGCTGTATTTAAATGTTGTTATGCTAATACAGCACATTTAATAATAGTCTAGTGCTAGGCAGGACGTCATTACTTGCTCTGTAAAGGATAATTTGTAATGACCAATGTTGTCCTTACAACTCTGATGATGTGAGATCATCTCTGAATCTTCAGTTTAAATGACACACCTAAGTTCAGCCATTATCTCTAGGTATTCTTACTGTCATGTAGTCTGATAGGAATTGTCTTTAATATCCATGTGTAGAGCATTCATGTCCATGATAGCTCTTTAATGCCAGAGAAGACTTTTGGTATTCTCTTTATTATGAAGTACTAGTGGTCAGCCTTAGCAGAAGGTTCTTAATAAGTTAATCAACAATAGTTAAGATTAAAATAAAATGGTTGTGTACTTTTAAGTGATGCCAATTAATTTAAATGTATAGTTCTAACAAATCTTAGATTTTACCTAACTACAACAGTTCTTAAATTCTGATAATCATGCAGCTATGTAAAATGTCATCCTTTTGACACACTATTCAGTAGAAATCCTAATCAGTGTGCTAAGATGTACTGTTGAACCCCTTCAGCTCACTCAGGGGAGGCTTATGATGATTGTATGACTTTTAACCAATGGAAAAATGCAAAATAAAAATGGATTAAAATTGCATCTGGTAGGAAGCTGTTGTTTTCCGGTGTATTCCTCTGCTATTTCCATGGGGGAGGGTGTTTTTTAGTTTGATTAGATTTAGATGTTAATAAATACTTAGTTTCAGTTCTAGTTTGGGGCTATTTTCCATGAAATCTCTCAAGATCAGCAGTGGGTTTTTCTGTCTCCCTGACGATTCTGAAGTCCTCTGTAAGTCAAAACGCTGCAAGTAATACACAGCTTCCTCTGGTTTCAGCTGAATCTCACTGCCTGTGCCTCAGATAACCAAGGAGCAAATTTCCCTGGGTGTCACACCAGTATTGAAATTTATCCATATCAGTGTTATACAAGTTCCTTATATTCTCTGTGACTTTCTCTCTTTGCATTTCAATAGTTAAAGACAAGACTTCATGTCCTTCGAGTTGCAGCATTCAGAGACATGACAGATTAACTAAGCTCTTTAAGTGGCTCTCTAATTTCAGGGTGATTTGCGTGACATTGATAGTGTAATTTAAAACTACAATTCTGAGCTTTTTTTATCTTTTTCTGTAGCACACATTTCCATAACCTAATTGTATCATATAAAAGTAAAGAAAAAATAATTTCCTATGGCTTTTTTTTTGACTGAAGACTTAATTTACCAATTGCATCAACCTCACTTCTGCACCTCACAATGTTGTAAACAGGCAGATTTGTCAACACATGTAATGTGGGTTTTCTTGTACTTTCCTGTGACGTGTCTGGTGGTTGCAGTCAGAGATAGTATTTTTGTCTGGATGAAATAGGTCTAACCCAATACACGCAGACCCAGGTCTGGTTTTGGCCAAGTCATTCCACCTCTAAGGGCTTAGTTTCCCCATCTATAAGATGAAGATAATGTACTGGCCTCCTTTTAAAGTGATATCAGATTTATAGAGGTGAAGTGCTGCTAAAGAACTTTTTATTATCAAGTCCTGCACTCCTGGAGCTTGGATTAAGGTGAAGGCATTTGCCTTGTGCTCATTTGTTCTTTCTGAAATATCTATCTGCTTTGTATTTATTTTTAGAAGATGGCAAAAATTTTGAGGTTCAAAGAAACACTTGCTTCCTGCACTTGAGAGCAGCTGTCTCACTTTGTTGACCCTTTACACGGCATCAAGCTGTCTCAGATACAGGAGAGTTTCTGGCATGACTCATCCTGGAATCGGAGCTCCCAAGAATATGCATCAGGGGAGCAGAAGTGGAAGGTAAGCAGGTTTTCCCACTTCTGATCCCATTTCTGGCTGAGACTAAAATACCCCATGTGTCTTAGATTCTGTATCTCTTAAGTTGAAGACTAGTACTCTTCATGTACCTAATTCACAAACCAGTTTGGGGGCATTAGAAAACAGCTTGATGCATATTTCCAGATTACTTTGTCCTTGAGAAATACTACAAAAGCCATCAGTATGAGAAATAGCAGATGACAGAAAAATGCTACTACTGCCTGATGATGTGTGGACAGTTTCGCCAGCTCAGGTAGGGGATCTACAGCAAGAGGCTTCGTGAGTCCCCAACGCCCTGAGGCAGATATCTGGGAGGAGGCTGCAGAACCTTGAGCTACAGCTAAAGACGGTTTGCAGCCAGCAGTATTTCATGAAGTTTGAGAAGTTCTTGCCCCTCAGAAAACCAGGGTGAAGACTGCAGAGCCTGCAGAGCCAGTCTCTAGCTGAGAGGTGCCCAGTTGGCGGGTACCAGTTGGGCTCGAAAATGCTTGCACTGGGTGCTCTACATGGCTTGCTTTAGCTGTGGGGCATACATACGTGGAGGTACAGCCTTCTGTTTTAGTCTTAAGGCTACCATTTTTCATTTGTGGTCAGAACCAAAAGGTCATATTTTCTGCTATGGAAAAGCCCCTTTTTAGTAAACTAAAAATAGAGAACAAATTTTTTTTTAAAGTATTTTTACTTCTATTAATACAAGTGGGGATGAAGAAAAACATTTAAAAATATGTCAGATGAAAACTACATGGTTGGTAGAATTTGAAACTTTGTTATTAGTGAATGATTGCTGTGAGGCATCCTACACTTTCCCTTTAAATTTTCGAAGCTAAACAACTTTCATAGATGCAATTTGTTTAAATTGTACTTTTAGCGTAAGCAGTATTAAAAAAATACTGGCTGTTACTAGAAAAGCGAAGAACTTGATAGCAAATTGAAATTAAGAAGAAATGGATTTCTCCTTCTTGAACTAAGCTCATTTTAATGTTAATGAAAACCTAACGAAAAAGAAATCTCCAGGAAGGGTAAAAACTGAAGAAAAACATTGTGTTACAGAAAAGAACTGTAATAAAGTGGTTAAAAGAGCCTAAGGTGTTGCAAAAGCACTGAGGAGATTGGTCCTTCTGAGAAGAAGTTTTATTCCAGTCACACACAGACATACTTGTTCTGAGGAAGATGCCTAAGAACTGACAAACTATCCACACACTGTAGACAGTCTGAATGTGACACACGTGGTTTAGCGTGTTAAAATCAGGAGTTTAGCTGATGTTTCCAAGAGGTCACTTTCCTGAGGACAGCATGTGTTTGTTTTCATCTCAGTCTAACTGATAGATGCAGCTTATCCGTCTTCTCCTGTTTCTCTCTCCTCCAGTGTGGCCTTTAGTGGAGCCCAGTTACGTAGCTTTCTCTGACGTGTGCTCCTGTGCTGTATGAAAGAGCCTGCAGATGTTGACTGCTAGGGAGTCTGAGAAACAGACTTCCCTTCACCTGGCTGAACAGTGTTATCACAGATTTTGTTCAGATGTCTCCAGTTGATGTTATGTGTCATCCTGGCCAGGATGCTTGTGTTCATCATTGATTCTTTTAATGCATTTCAGCTTGCATTGTCTTGTATGTGCAATGAACATAATCCTTTCTTCTTACTGTAAGGGTTTAGATCAATAATTTCTCCAAAATTCTGCTGATACCTATTTCTTCTTTAAGTGAGAGGATAGACACATGTTAATGTAATAACCCACAGCAACCGTGTCAGCAGCTGGGAGAGCAGAATGGGACCTTAGTCTTTGCTGTGATGCTTTCTCAGGCTACACACAGTATCCACGTTTCTTTGCCTTTAAAAATATCTCAGATTGGCATCCAAGAGTATTAATACCCATATACTTCTTTAGAAAGGTAAACTTTCTAAAGCTTCAGTTAATTCTTACTGAAGAACTATGTAAGGGGTATGTATACAAGTATATTTCCAAAGAAATTTTTAATTACTGTTGTCTTCTGCAGACCCTAATTCCTTACTCCATGCAGTAACTGGCATTCCGCAGCATCAGCCAACTATAAAAAATTCACACACACAGTCTTCATTGTTCTTGCACTCTTCCTTGTTTTTCTTGTTCTTAAACACAGTTCAGCCACCGACTGATGTGGTTTAGTTCATATGACACAGCCCTCTGAGCACTGTTGACCATAAACTGAGAGAACATTGATTACTGAGTATTAGGCTCTACGTATTTTCCAAATTCTTCCCATTGTTTACTGATGATGCAAAGGAAGCCTTTTGCGCCAGTTCTGTGACCATTGCAAAACAGCAATACAGCCTACAAGGAGACGAGCAAACACCACAAGGTACTGAAGCTGCACCAGAGCCTCAGCTGGATGAGAAGAGTAAGAACTATGGGCTATATTTGGCCAGGAATTGTTTTTTAATGTCAGGGATACAGCACACTGTGCATACCTGAGGAGAAACCAAGAATGACACAGTCCTCCAACCTCTTGTTTTGGCACATGCAATTAGAGGGTGGGATACAGATCATGGACATTAGATGCTGTTCATATTAGAATTTCAGGTGGAAATAAAAGTCATAAAAATAACATCTATGAATAGAATTGAATGCCATATGAATAGGCAAATGCAAGGATTCACCTATGAGTGTAAATTTTGAAAACAGAACTAAGTGAAAGACTGATATACTTAAAGAGATTCCTCCACTGAGAAATATAACTGCATCTGACAGCATTTCAAATTTTCTTCTCCCATTACTTTAAAAGCATAATGACATTGTTATTGCCAATGAGAAATACCCAACAGGCCTTCGTGTGGCTTCAGTTGAATATTTGCAATGAGGAAAAAAAAAATCTTTTTTCACATTGGATTCAGTCTCACATGCATTAAAGTCAGTAGAAATGTTACAGTTGATCAGGTCTCTAGTATCTTAAATTTATTCTCTATATTTCTTTAATGATGGTTATCTTTTTATTGACTATCTTTTTCCACTTAGGAAACACTACAAGTCCTCTTGACTAATCAGAGTGTTAAAAAGTCAACTGTAAGAAACAATTTCAAAGGAGAAGCTGATCAAATGCTCCTTAAATTCCTTCCAAAGCTAATTTATACATTTGTATATTAGTTCTATCTGTTGCCAGTTTATTTGGTGTAAGAGACATAGGACTGCCCGAGATACACAGGGCCTGAAAGAGAACTGTACCGAAAAACTACATGTGCTTAAAAGCTAAACTGTAAGACCATGGTAAGAGATAATGGAAGACTGAAACAGAAAATTGTCCCACCGTTGTTCCACAATGCCTGCTACAAGGGGACTTCTACTTCACTGGGTGATACCTCTGTCAGATGAAGGATACTGGCCTAGCTGGATTTTGGGTATAATTCCAGCAGATACTATCAGTTCTTTTACAGTTTGGTGTGTCCCATCAGGATTCCTCTTCCATAACCACAAAAAATGTGCATTTGCCAAACAACTTCTCAGTAGTGGAGATGAGACATTAATGTTTGCTTTTTATGCCAGTCTTGATCTGCCTGTAACTTTTTCAGTTTTCAAAACAATACAAAATATTTATAAACTAACCAAACTCCAGAAGAAACACTATTGGCTGTACTTTTATTACATAAAATATTTTATTATAATTGTTATCTCTTAGGTTTTGATGCATTGTAAAATGTTTTCATGAAGTGCCAACCTCCCACACTGGGATGAAATCTGCAAATACTCTGTATTAGGTATAAGTGAATAAGGATATGCAAATGTATGTAGATATTCATGTTCTAGAAATTATTACAATTTTCAGTTTCAGCTCTGCGTGGGAGGCTGTTATTGAAATAATTTCCTCCCATGGAGAGGAACAACATACATGTTTTGTCTTGCCAAAGAAGACCAGTGAGGAGAACCACGTCTACCTGGTTCAGCAGCCTAACAGAGCCTATCTGCCCACAGAGGGGACAATGATGGGATGCTGCTAAGCAAGACAGTAGGTTATCCTGCATCTACATGGGATAGCTGGAAAGCACAGTGACTCACACATTCTGCAGCTGCTTGGGTTTGCCCAGCCCGTAGCCAAGGAACAGGGGAAGAGAGCTGAAAGTACAGGGAGTGAGGTGATAGGAAAGGATGATGAATTTGGGATTGGATGCAGCACAGAGGATGTGCGAGAGGGGGCTGTGACATTTAGTGATAATGCTACGTCATACTGTGCATTTCTTACTGTTCACAGAAAACTAAGCTGACTGGCTTCCCACAGAACTTGTTTGTGTTGCGTGCCACCAGTGATGCACTGTAGTCGTTCTACTGCTCAGGTACTAAGGAAAAATAACACCCATGTGCCAATCAGCATCAACAAATTACCAAGGCATCAGTGGCCAGTTCCCAGAGCACTGAACCCTTCCCAGAATCTACGATAAATCCAGGCCTCTTGTCCTTGAGTCTAGCAAAGCGGTGTATTATGGTAAAACTGGCTCTTATAACGCAAATTCCTTGGAGACATCCTAATTTAAAAAAAAAAAGGGGGGGGGGGGGCCAACAACACAGGCTTAGGAAAAGTTTGTTGTGTGTCCAGGAACCATATGACATCCAGACCACTTCTGAAGTTTTATGAATACATGTCTGGATGTTGAAGTACAGCAGATGGAAAGGGTTCTGTGGACTACAAAGTGAAATTTGGGCTGCTATTCCCAAATTAGGTTGTGTGAGAATTTCCTACAGACAAGGCAACCCAAAACATTAAAAGGGTTTCTTGCCAAATTTCCCCACCCCCACTCACCATTCCATACCTTACCATTTCTCTGCCAGCAATCAGCAGATGATGAAGCAAGCTCCATGCACTGATTTTCTCCCAAAGACCAGGAGCAATTGTTCTTTCCTCTGCTTAGGGATAACAAACCAATGTCATGTTTTCCAATGCTACTGTGTCTAAAATAATGCCAGCACCATCATTAGTGCTGCTCTGCCATTAGTCCCCTGTTTCAACACAATCTGAAAGGACGTAACCCTTTTTTGTTCCCATAAACTGAAAGAAAAAGCACATGCACTGCTGTGATAGGGAAAATCCTGGGATCACATCAAAAAAGAGATGGAAGAGCACAAAAAAGAGATAAGAATTTAAGGTTTTATTATGGTATACAATAAATGAGCAAGTTTTCAATTTTCTTCTGATGACCAGACTTGAAATGTATGCAGCACTGTTGGTCAGGACCATTCCTCTTAGTGAGGGAGAAGCGCTCACCTCCACGTGCTCCCAGTTCAAGAGCTCAGAACATTTCAGGCTAAAGGAGGTGCGTGCGGAGGGACCAGCTGAGGGACTTCGTTGGTCGGCTGGGGTTTTTCTGAACTGCAGGAGTCCCTGCCAGACCAGGACTGTAGGACTTGCTGCAACAAGGAAAAGGCTAGGAGAAAAGGTCAGTTAGATGTCACAGTGGCCTTGCCATTCAGGAATGGAAGGAAGTACTCCAGACACAGAGACATGTTTGCTGGAATTCTGGGTCCAGCCCCTGCAGCAGTTTAGCCCAGGCCTGGTGCCAGTTCGGATGGGGAAGCCTACTCCTGCCTCCCCTCCCTCCATGCCTGCAGCCAGCATCTGCTGGCAAAGGTTAGCCCATTCACTGCTGCAAGCGCACGTGGACTTCTGCACTGTGCACACAGGGCAGGCAGCGGAGGAGCTCCCACAACACTCCTTTGGTGAATGGTTGTCTCCCCTTCCCGGGCATCCACCTCCCCCTGCTCAGGTGCCTGTCTGCCCCTGCACAATTAAGCTGCCACTGGTGGCAACAATCAAAAAATTCTTTCTCTATTCAGCCCCAAAGTATATGAGGCTGTGGGCCAGAAATCAGACAAAATGAGGCATTTTAAGGCACAAGTATTGCAATATATACAATATATAACAACTGGTTAGTAATATACACACAGAGGGTTACCTTAGATAAGGTATAGTGACACAGCATGCTACTGTAATGCTCCAGACATCTCATTCTCCCCCCTTATTTTCAATAATACTTTTTCTTCCCTTGCATCCTTGTACTGTTATGCTTTCTGGCTTCCTGCAAAGCATCACAATTGCTGCACAAATCCTGCTTCGAGTACTCCATTTTTCCTCCTTGCGCAGGATTTGCGGAGCACAGCAAGCCTCTGTGATACAGCCAGTATTATCCACACTTCACTACAAATGGTTTTACAGGAAGGACCATCTGGTCGTCAGCTGCCCAAATGCGCATTTGCCTGCGCTCCTGCACCTGTTCAGTGTGTGATTCTGCCTCTGCCTGCCAGGTGCTCTCCCATCAGAGGTCCTCCTGAGCGAGGGCACAAGAGGACGCAGCAGATCTCCTGAAACAGCAGCGGGTACAGACGCCTCTTTGAGATCTCTGTGCTTAAGGAGGAGTAAGTCCCAGCTTATCTTCAAAATGGAGGCGACGTATAGGACCAGAAGGTAGCTGCCTGGCTCAGAGATCAACCTCGCACTATTCCAAGCCAACTGCATCAGTGCTGAAATGGAAAGGTCAGGTCCAGCATCTGAGCTGACATCACGCATAGCAGGCATGCACATCACTGATGATGTCACTATCTTCTGGGAAGCCCATTTACCCAAAGCTCTGTGCCATTTAAGAGATGTTTCTACCCGCAGTCATTCACAGGTGAGCTAACAATGTACCTGCCAGTCAGATCTGTGCTACCTTAGCATGGGATTTCTCTGTGCAAACTAAGCCATCAACCTGTAAAAATCGCCTCAGTGACTTGTTTTGGGACTGCCCCGGCGTACCTGAATGTCCGTACTGAACAAGACTGGACCACAGCCACCTGCTCTGAAAAAGTTAAATAACGTAACCTAACAGGTAAGCCATCTTCACTGATGCCCAATTAAAGGAGGCCTTAAAATGAGTTTGGGTTTATGTATAAAACTTTCAGGGAGACTGGTGCTCCTTGTTAGAGGCATCTCTTTCTCCCTCTTTGCATCCTCGACTTCCCACAAGAGCTCCATTTTAATAGAATAATGAACTTAAATTTGAGAGTTAGATGCAACTGGAGGAGTTCCAGTCCATGGGACTTACTTTTTTTATTTGACTGTAACAAGATCTTCACATACAAAATACAAATTATCAAAAGATTTCCTTCAGAGAAAGGAGGAAGAGGGAGAAACACTTGCAATTTGTAATTAATTTTGTGAAGTATCTTGTTACTACTCCAGAGGAACTAAGTGTACCTATCAAAAAATGGCTTCAAGGATGGCAAAAATTAAAAGCAGGATTAAATAACATGCATTTTAATAATAAAAGAGCTGTAGCTGTCATTACCAGGCAGAAAAAATGACATCACCATATACAGGGAGGATGAAGCAATATGCCTGCCAGACCAAAGAGTTACCTGTCATTATAATGCAGTCCTATCTCAAGAAAAACATCTGGAAAAAAATCTGTCTAAACATCACACATACATACTGTAGAATTTGCAAGTGAAAGCCCTGGGGTAAAAAAACAGCCTAAAAGCAGGATGTTCCCAGAGCTCAGCAACATTTGCTCGTGTATCTTCTAGGAGATGGTGAAATTTTCCCCAGCTTTCAAATGGCAACTGGAAACATACCATCCTTTGTTCTTTAACCTCTCACAAGGAAGTCACACAGACTAAGGGTTTGCTAAGCAAATACATTAATTTTTTTCTAGTCTGACAGTTTTATCTTGATATTGGCTCCCTCTCTTTCAGCAGCACATCAGATGAAGACAGCTTAGTTGTTAGGTTGACGCACTTCATCCTTTCCTTATTAGGGAAAAAAACCCCCACAAATTCCTATGTTTGAGATACTTGCTGTCACCCGGGTATAAATAAATCCAGTGTTACCCTCTTGGCTATATGATGCTTTAGGCATTTGTTTGGGAGATGGATAGGCAGAAGGAATTTCAAGTCTTAGTTTCAGCCTTCTTCCTCTCATTTTAAGGGAAGCAAACTCCCTTTTACAAGGTGCTTAAAAGCCAGCCCTTGAACGTCCCCTTCCCTGCCAGCAGTGTTTGGGAAGGGCACTGGCAGCAAAAGCTCTGCAGGTCTTGTTGCCTCATTGCAACCCTCCCTCTGAGAAGGAAGCCAGTGGTTCACACCTAGTGTTTACTGCCACCCTGGCTTCTCTGCTGTCACCACCACAACGCTGATGTATTCAACTTCATCTAATGGTATCTCGCTTAGGACAGCTATTTGGGCAGCCGTTAAAGTTAATGGAGAGGACGTACTTAAAACTTCCTCCCATTCACCATCTGAAACGAAGAATTCATCTCCCCGTACTACTAAGACAGATTACTTTTTAGAGGTATCTCCCTCCATTGCAACTAATTACGAAGCAAGCACAGATGGCTAGATAAGTCCCATAATTTTAAAGCAGCTGATTAGGAGAGAGTCACAGTGTAAATAATAGTTCAGTATCTGGCTTCTAGAGCTAACCTGACCACCAGTTTCATAGCTCACCTAATTTTGTTGGAGACTAACATTTGAAAATTACAACTGTGTTTTGATAGCCAGGTACGTCAGCTTTATTACAAACTAATTTGCTAAGCAAGGACCTTAAAGAGCTTCTTTGAACACTCTCATCCTAAAAATGGCAACATTAAAATAGGTGATTTTTTACAGGCCCAAGACTATAGCTGACTGGAAGACTTAATGCACGTCAAAGTCTTACTGCTGTAAGTTTTAATTGGCACTTTTGATGTTCTTTGAGGGAAAAAAATATAAATCCGTTCTAACAGTAGAAAAATGCAGAGAGATGCTGAATATTTCTCAAGAAAATATGTATGGTCAAAGTTATTCATCAGCTTGGTTTCCAAAGGATAGGAGGCCAGTATCTGCACTGCCCCATGACTTTAGAAGCCAGTAAGTAACTTCACCTTATTCTGAAAAGGTGTCAAGAGAGAAGAGTTTCCACAGTAATTAAGTTCTTGCAAGCTCTGTGAAAATCAGTAGCTGGGAAAGAGGGCCAAATAATGCTCCCAGCGGGGAGAAGATGGGCAGAAAGATGCCCTGTCTCTTGCTGGGTGGAGATAATGTCAATCAACAAGGGAACATGGAGAAAGACAGGGGATCTACAGGAGGTATAAGACATTCACAGGGAACAGGACTTCATTAGTTCTGCTCTTCATAGCACTTGTTTTAAATACAGCTCTTTCCTCAGGATTTGCCAAAACCTAATTTTATAATTATGATTCAACTTCTACTGTGCCACCGTTTCTGCAACAAAAGTCCTTGGGAAAATTACACAACTACCCCCTACCACCAGTTACCAAGATGTATGAGGGAGCATGGGCATAGCAACATTAGAATACGGACTGCACATCTCAGTTGGTCTGACATGAAACACCAACCACCAGCTAAGCAAAGCTATTTTCATATTGCATGTTATAAAAGCATGAAAGCATCCACAAATTTTTATGGTTTTGATCACCATCAGCACACAGAACCAGATCTCAAATCATTTCCTTATGCTTTGATATGCTTGATGCCTTATTAGTGACTGAAGAACAATTACAAACAACACAGAACTTCCAAATCCTCTTCCCTTACAAAGGAATACAGTTTTGCTATTTTCCTGACACTTCAGAACAAGGCCTCATCCTTTTTAAATAACAATACCAAAATAAGTGTCATAAAAAGACATGTAACATAGCTGTCACTACAGCTCACTGGAATTTGTGATCACTTATCGCAGTCAACCAAAGAAGGAGTAAAGTTGTATAACAACATTCTACAGTCCTTTACAAACATCTGCTACCACAAAGGGTAATTTTACTCTGATTCAACTATATAATAAACCTTGCATCTTACCTTAGTAAAATCAGCACTGAAATACGTACTTTCCAAACAAGGCAATACATAGCAATCATTTTCTTTAACTGTAGAGTACAACTTTATGTATTTTGTGACAAAGTAATGACAGAGCGATTCCTTCAAACAACAAAGGCTTCATAATTTTAATAGTGTACCAAATGTATCTATCCAAAGTAGCAGAAACAAGTTTAAAAGAGAAAACCTACTGCAGAAATGCAACATACAGCTTTTTAGTAAAGAAAACAAAACAGAGCAGCAAGCATCCTCCAGTACTACAAGAATTTGCTTACACAGGCAGAACAATTTTCCCTTGTCTTCCAGAAATGTAAAGGCAAATGGATACAACCCCTGCTGTTTTATACTGTTACACTAACAAAAAGAGCTACAAAAATAGATTCAGTCGGTATTTATGATAAAAACATACCTGTGGCTAATCTAATGGCTAATGCCACAAGCCATCGCTTTACCCTAATGCTATATCCCAGTGAATTGCTAATATTAATCATATGGGAAGAGCAAGAAGACAGCACTAAAAAAGTGCTGAAGTGCTTCTTTCCTAACTGCAGACACTGCAAGAAAACAAAACAGAAATGATCATTTATGCCCTACCATATCATTGTACCAGTTGTTGCATTCAAACCATCACTGCTTTTGACAGATAACCACAAGTGATGTTGCAGCATCACAGGATGTTATTTTGGACTTAATTATTACCGGAGCCTAGGACTCCTCTTTTTGGTAAATGCCACATTGCCAGACCACACAAAAAGGCCCCTTGGCATTCAGTCTTCGGCTGTTATGTGTTATTTTGTCCAAACGTTCAGTTTCTTATCTCTTATTGACACATTCCCTAACCAAATTAAGCAAATACTTGGTGCTTACTGGCACTGGCCTGGGAGGTGGTAAAAAGGGCCTGAAGCTCCTCAAGACTGAAGTGGTATCATCCGTTTCCTGAGTGCCAACTCCTTGACAGCTATTTACAACACTGGCTAGCAAAAGCCTTTTTATTTTCTGAAAGAAAGCAAAATCCCTGTCTTGGTACAGACAGCGCTCTCAGAAGCAGCTTCCAAATCCAGGTGCTCCATAGATGCGGGCATTCCTGAGCTCCAGCAGGAACGACCTACTGCCTGCGGCTCCCACAGCAGCACTCATCACCTGCATGAAAGCAGACACGCAGGGGCCTGGGGAGCACTTGGGTCACCCCTTAGTCACAAAGCAGGGGGAGACTGAAGGTAACTGAAACATAAAGAAAACCATGGAAAAGTGAGACCGGTTCTTTATACGTCAAAGCAAAAAGGCACAATTCTGCAGGCAGGGAGGACTACAGCTGCAGTCTATGCTGAAGGTGGCAATTAGAATTGAAAGTCAGGAGTGCCAAGAAGTGGAACTAGGTAAACCTTCATGGAGCATGTGCTGGGAAGGGTAAAACCTGGTAAGAGAAGATAATGAACTCATGCAACAAGCCATGGATAAGGAGAGTAAGATTTAGAATTCAAAAATAAAGTAACTGCAGTAGTGTTACTGCCTCTTTGCTAATTAAGATGCTAAGCCTATTAATAACGATGTAGAAAAGGCAGAAGTTTCCAATTAAAATTTATGCTTTGTATTTGCAAAGGTAGTGTATTGTATGATGAAGTATTTTCCAACCCACTAGCAACTGAAGAGGCAAAGCATTACTGGAAATAAGTATTTTAATAAACAGCATATATTAAAGATAGCTGACCCAGCATATCTTTAGGTAACTGAAAATTTCAATAGATTTTGGGAAAACTAACTGTTGCACTACAGAAGCACAACTAGAATTAATCAGGTACAAATACTGACCAATTTTCCAATATCCAAACCATGCTGCAGAATTCAAATTTGTAGAAGATTAAAGGTTCAAAAATGTAATTACCACTAGTTAACAGCTTTTATGAAACACAGGCTTTAGCAAACCTCATTTTGCTCTTCAGCAAGGTATTTCGTTGATAAACCTAACCGAACGGACTTAGTACTTTTGTAGGTCATCGTTGCAGTCAGTCAAACATCTTAACTCACAACTAGCATGATACTATGGCAATAAAACACACACTAGGTATACAAACTGGCAGGTTTCAAAGAGGAGCTTCCCTCACTGCCTACAAGTCGGGTGAGTTTTAGGGAGGTTGTACAGATTTGTGATAGCACTAACACACTTTAATTCTCTAATAAAATCACGCAAAAGGCAAAGCTGGGCAAAGCCATGCGTTCTTACACTGAGCCAAAGCAATGCAAGACAACAGAAATCATGAAGTAAAGGTGACTTTCACTCAGGTACAACTTACTTTGGCATAGCAAAAGGCAAAAATATCCATACAGGAAAAAAACACAGGCTGTAAAACGGGAGACTGTCCTGGGCTCTCCAGGAAACATTTATTCAGTTCTAATGCCCACTGTGGTGCTGGGGCAAAAGCAGCTAATAGGAATTGTGAATATACAAGCTGGAGCGTGTAGAGTAAAAGAAGAGGGGTTGAAAAATCACCAAACACCAGGAAGGAAACACAAAGGGATGCAGAAAACATTTGCAGTTGAAGACTAGAGCAGATCCATTTGTTTAGGCTATCAAAAAGAACGTGCACAGAAATAAATAGAGCATATGCTCACACATCTTAATAATGACAGCTTGTTCTTATTAATAAGTACCCACACAAGTGGTGGATTTGCACAGCATTTACAACTTGGCAAATTCTTGAATGAAGAACTGAGCTTAGTCTGACTGAAAGATATTTAGTTTAATGCCAGGTAACTTAGTTTTAAGCCCTGCAATATTAGATCATCTAATGTAATTAGTCCCCTTTGACCATATGGTATCAGAAAGTAATGTTATTTTTCCTCAAGCAGCATTTAGCCAGTCTTCAAACAGGCATCTCCATTTACCAAGGAAAAGAATAGCATGTAATCAGCTAGGTTATAAAGAACAGTACTCTAACGCTGCATATAGAGCACCCCTGCACTACTTGCAATCATGAGCTGACCCTCTCGGAATTAAGCCTCCATTTTCATCATGCCATTTACAGCCATCAGCCTGAGATGAGAGAAAACGGAGCTTCCGTCCCCTCCGCACAAACAGGAAAGAAACCCCAACCCACTCTACGGGAGACCGAGGGGATGGTTCTTGATTAAGGGGGCTTTTACCAATGAACCACTGCGCTAAATGCAAACATCAGCTAAGTACTGATCTCCTCGGAGGTGGCTGTACTTTTGATGAACAGTATCTAGGTTCATGAACTGCAAAGTTCTTTCAGCACTTTTAAGACACTACATAAATGTTTAAATACCTAAAGAAATCCAAGCCCTTATACATCTCAGTAAGATCCTGACTACCAATTCTACATCACTATACTTGCATTTATACTTGCACAGTGTAACCAGCATTAAAGATCAGGTGCACATTCAGCAAATTAACAGCTCCAAAATTTGAGTTGCAGCATCATGTTTATTTACATAGTATCTCTCAGAAAATTCATCACAAGCATGACAGAAACAAGAGGCTTCACAACAAATCCAGGTAAGATTTTTCTGTACATTATATTTTGCAACAACTAGAAATACTTTGTTAGCAATACAGACACATTTATACATCAAAAATCTATACAACGTCCTTTTCTCTCCCAATCTCCGAAACGTGTAGGTTCAGGGCCTTTAGGTCCACCCCTTTCTTTTGTCGCAGGATTGATTCCATCAGGGAATTCTAAAATGACAGGGAAAGTTCATTAAAATGCCTATAATGTTGACAAATATAAAGAGGTCACCATCTGTGATGTTTGCCTCTTAGTTTCATTTTCAAAGACAAAATCAATTCTCTCTTGTTTTTAAAGGCAACCTCGAGTTAAACATTTCCCAGAGTCATATAGCAGTAATTTCAGAGTTCTGTGACTACAGTCAAGAATATACACAGGAGATCATATTCAGTTATACAAATAAAAAAGGAACTTGATTTCCAAAGGCAAAAAAGCACCACAGTTTCTCATGAATTCATAGTGAGAACGTGCGTCATTCAGGTATGCTGTACATATGTTCACTCCACCTAAAACACCAGGTCATCATTTTCTGTGTTTGTTTAGGTCTCTAATTTTAAGCACTCAGATTTTAATTTTAGCTTGAATTTTAGTCAAGATTCTATTATTCTTGTATTTAAAACACCATGTTTTCATGGATGCTGGTATGTTTTTCAAGAAATAGCATGATGATATTCATCAACACCAGACTAGATATCACAGTCACAGAAGGAACTATAAAATCCTAAATAGCTAAAATTAGACTTTTTACCTTCTAAAACTTAACCTAAGCTCACTAAGTCACTGTGATGCCCTTTCAGGAGAGGGAGGCTCTTCCTAAATGAGGTATGAATGGGACTTTCAGATCTCTGGTAAGTGACATGCTAAGCTTACACATTAGCAGTGCTGCTTCTTCTATCGCTACTCAGTGCTCCCCTACTCAGGGTCCCCTCTTAAAAGCAGTAACTCAGGCCACCCATGCTGCACAATGGCCATCCCACTAGGCACTGCCAAGCCCCAAAGTACTTTTTGCCACAGCACCATCCTAGGCGGAGTGTTTTCTCATCCTGCACTAGACTGCAGGGCTCCCTGAAGCTCACTATACCCCACACATCCCCTTGCCACACTGATTCTCCAGAGCCTCCCATGCATACACGTAACTCAGGGCTCCCTCAGTCCTATCCCTAACTCAGGCCTGGTGGGCAACACAAATAATGAGGAGCAGGGTTGAAAATTAGAAAGGACAACAGAAATCCTGGAGGGCAGAGAAAGAGGACAGTGACAGAGGGAGACTCCTGTAGCTACAGGCTATACAGAATGACATAGTGGAATGCCTGCTTAAAAATTCATGCAGACCAGGATAGGAAATGTCAGTATTTGAGCACCTCTGGCAGTACAAGGAGCGCAAATGCATCTAATATTACTTTGTAGATGTCATCATCCCAATATCCAAGCACTACTGATGTGCTGACTGGATGCAGAAGCTCAAGATTTCTCTATGACAGTTACACAGCAGTAGGAATTCAAACAGCCAGCTTAAACTCGTTATGTTTTTTCCTAATAACACAATGGGCAGTCAGGATTCCGTGTCAGGATTACGTGTAAAAAATATACTGGTACAGCTAAATTTAAAGCCAAAAGAAATGCTCTGTCTTGCTTTAAACCTAGAACACCTAAGCAAAAAGCAAAAGATAATTATGCATTTGTTTTAAATGAAACAGTGATGGCATTTATTTTCTTGGGAATAAAAGGACAAGAATTAAATAGCTCCTTACACAGTAACTCCAACTCTGAGTCAGTTCTCAAGTGAGTCACAATCTGAAATTGCTTGCAGCCATTTTGGAGATGATACTGTAATTTTTCAGTCATTCTGTCATCTAGATATTCACAGTAATCTATTGATACATTAAAAAAGCTTGTCCTAGAGACTTCGAAATAGACAAATCCCATGTATCACTACTGTTAAACAGTAGCAGAACATCACACTATGGTGAATAAGGTAAAGCATGACTAGCGCTGTTAGTTAAGGGAAGATGGCTATTAAAAAAAGGAAGAAAGATTCTGTCTTTCTCCTGTCTGATAAAAAAAGTGTATGTTTCTAGTGACTTCAGCAGCAATATGTCAGGTTCTCTAAATGCAGGCCCAACTAAGGTCACTGGAACACAACACAATCAGCAGTTCATTAGGTCTCCTCTGACCCCACTGAGTGGCTCAGTAAACTCAGTATCCGTTGTTGCTTTTCAAAACACTACCTGCAAGACTAAGAGAAAGACTGACCATGAAATATGGCATGAACCACAAATCTTTTGTGGACTAAGAAACAGAACAGGCTTTTTTGGATACTAAAAAGGGGCTGGTGCCCTCATGAGCTTACTACCACCATTTATAGCTGTACTATAATAGACCAATACTAGCTACATTTCTCAGAATTATGCAGTGGTTTATGGTGGAAGGTACCTTTGGCAGACATCTGGCCCCAACTCTGCTCAAAGCAAGGCAGGCAGTAAGTCAGGACATCCAGGCAAATTTGAGTATCTCCAAAAGGAGAGGGATCACAGATTCTCTGGGTGACTTGTTAGAATGTTTGACCACTCTGGTTCTGAAGACTTTTTCCCTTAGACACCATGTGCTGCCAACTTGTGCCCACTGCCCTGCCTCTCTGTTTTTTTTCAGAACCATTAAGCTTAGCAAGTGATTCTGCAGAGCGCTGAATGCCTACCCCTCTTCTTAAACGGATCAGCAGTGCAGCTCAGGGTCTTGCCTTTAAAACATGGCTTTCAATTTTGTAAAACAAGACTTACTTTCCAGGGGTTCCCTCTCTATACTGGACTCCTCTGGTTCATCAAATCGACCTACTGGTAACTTCGGTTTCTTAAGTGACTGCTTAGCAGGTTCAGATCTTCCTCTTGTCTTAGAGCTGGTACTCCTCAGAGCGCTGCAAAGCAGTGATGACTCTATCAAACAAACGGACATGTGTAGCATAAATGTGAGAGTTTAATACCTGTGGCTGTTCAGAGCACCCCTGAAAAACCTTCACTTCAGAAACTAGGGAGCAGAGAACAGGACAACAAACTCCAAATATTAGTTTAACATTCAACTCACGAACACCGAAGAAATTACCACAGATAATTATTTTTGGCCCTAGAAACATGCGCAGGCAGAACTGTGTTAGTTGTGTAACTCAGTTCACATAAACAGTGTATTTTAAACCGCTTGAACTTATCTTCACTGTTATCTTCTTGTATTTTAGACTCTAAATAGTAACCATGCTAGCATAGACCAGTACATTCTGTTTTCCTGGAGAAGTCCTAACCTCCCCCAAGAAGCCTGCTGATTTCCAGGTCTTGGCTCATTTCCAGCAGCTTTTGAATCAGAAAAAGCTTCTGCTTTCCCAAAGGAAAGTTTTAAAAAATAAAACGCTGTTCCCTTAGTAACAGGTTTTCCAGAATGTTGGTAGAGAATAGTTGGGCTTCCCTTATGATGGTAAGATAATTCAGCTGGTAGTCAAAAGCAGGACTAACTTTGAGCACATTTAAGCTCAATTACAGAACTGCATCCAAATGCTTTAGTTAAAAGCATAAACTTTTTTCCTTTTAAGTCCCACTAACAGTTTTTTAACATGAATGTAGGAGAAAGCCTATTAATATCCATACCTAAAGTTCTTTCAAGTAGTATAAAAATGAAGGTGCACAGATACTGTAAGTCATAAATAATTCAAGAGTCACAAACAAGTCAAAAATTACTTATGAAGACCTCTCAAAATGACTGATACTTCTCCATTTGGTTAAAAAGCCAACTGTCCACAGTGAGCATGAACTACCCTCTAAAAATATTTTAGCTATGGACATGTGCCTAAAGCAGTTCTGGTTTTTCTGAAGAGGAAGATTCAAACAGAAATCCACCCTGTACTAGCCTGGGTGCGAAGTACTTGAAAGAATTATTATTCTGTCTTGCTGAAGAGATCACATCAGGAAACGTTCTCAAGCAGCGTGGATTTGACTCAAATATATACACATCAACCAACAAACCACCTGTATTCCCAGGATCAGCATATTCATACATCCTAAAATACCACAACCTTAACATTATACCCTACAGTCACATAAACTGTATTATGCCTGCCAACTGCTGCCAATACCCCAAAGGACTTTTTTTTTTTTTT
>VYXH01011581.1:225834-236485 GCA_013397275.1 Burhinus bistriatus | reverse complement strand
TTTTTTTTTTTGCTTTAAGCATGACATAATGGACTATCAACAGTGAAGAATCTACTCCTTCTGCATACATTGGATCTTTCTACCCCTGCCAAACATCTTGTCATTCTTCAGCAAGCTAAAAGAGACCTAGCTAGAAAATGAAATTAAAGCTGATATATCTGGTCTGAGTTCAAATAAAAGTCAGATTAAGGTACTGATATGAAACTGATTATCTCAGTCAGCAGAGAAGAGCAAAATCCATTTTCCTATTTGCAATACTTGACATTGTTGACAAAAATACAGTCTTCTTGACACAGAGGTGAGAGAAACTCAACATAAAGTACCTCTGAAAAAGATGAGATGAACAATCAACTTTATCAGTAAAGCACATTCTACAAACTGATCTTTGACTCCCTCACCCTCTATGGGCAGTCACAAAGCCATCCAATTTATTAATTATATAGCTGAGTTTGAAAAGAATTTGAAAATCCGAAGTCTTTAAAGTTGCTGCACAGCCAACATCCACATTATCCAGCCTTTTGAAGTGGCCCACAGACCGTGGGAGCTGGGCACTCATCGGGAGGCTCGGGAGATAGAAGCATCAGCCAAATTTTGACATGAACCTAACAGCCAAAGAGACTAGGAAGGTCCACAAACGTCTAACAACACGTCTTTTCCAGCTCTTCTATTAACATACACTGTATGCTGCACCGGTCTGTTTCAGGTGTGTTACATCCGTAGCATCACACAAATCTCAAGTTTTGATGGAGAAGAGAAGGCAGTGGCCTGACCTGCAGCCCTACAGAACAGCCTAAGCTGCATGTGTTCATGCGGGACAGACACTGTTATGCAGGCTACTTTGTCTTCCAACCCAAGTTTCTCCATGAACAAACCACCTGAACTCCCTCATATGAAGGCCACAGTAAGTTCCCTCCAGCTATTCTACAAATATTAAACCACAGCTTAATATTTTACTACCGTTTAAAAGTTCGCAGCAACGACAAGGAAAGAAAACCTCTGGAACTGACAGCGAGGACTGAGAGCAGTAGGTCTGCAATACAGGGGAGAATATTAGTATCTAGAGAGAGAGAGAGAAAAAACCCAAAACCGGAAACCCGTAGAGAAATACGGGGGGCACCCCACCGCCCCTAACAGATGCCGTGGGTGAAGCGGCGGGGGTCACACGGCGGGTGGCGCACGACCCCCATCACCCGCCGCCATCTTAGACGCCCATCAACAACCCCAGCGCCGACAGTCCCAGCCGGCAGCCGCCCCTCTCGCCCTCGCTCGTAACTCCCCTGCGTGAGGAAGGGGAGAGGCCGAGGGAGCCCCTCAGCGGCACAAGCCAGGCCCCTCCCTTTCGCCCTCCGCCCGCCTCTTACTCGCTGCCCTCGGCGCGCCGCGCAGCAGCCGCAGAANCGGGACACAGGCGCACTGCGCATGCGCAAAACGGGCGACTGTTACCAGCTGGGGTGGGCGGGCGCGCGGGGGCGGGGCTCGCCTGAAGGGGGAAGAGGCGGGAAACGCGGTTCCAGTTAGGGCGGCGGCTTCGGTCAGCGCAGCTTCCACCGGCTTTAAAAACAGAGGCAGTGTTCCTCCTTACAACCCGTGTAACTTGAACGTTACCAGAAAAATCATTGAAAACGAAGGGTCAGTCGCTTTCAGCACTCGCTGCTCTCAGTGTAAACCTAACCCCGGGGTAAGTAACACCCGGACCCACCGGGTGGAGCTCCAGCTAATTAGCTCCGGTTAATGGTTTGAATAACGGCAACGTTAGCTTCTTGACACTCTTCAAACGTCTCCAGCTAACCTTGTTCTTCCATAAAACAGAACTCAAAACACCCTGTCTGCAGACGCTAAACTGCAGAAGATAACTTTCACTCAGCCGTTCTTGGAGACTGGAGTCTCAAATAGCACTTTGTGTTCACATCTGAAGAGTTTAAGAAAGTAAATCTCCTTGGTAAATGAAGAGCGGCAACGCTCTGTTGAGTTTACTGCACTACATCTGGCAATGCCTACACACTGAAAGTGATTAAATTTCACTGATTGCCTTATGTGTGACTTTTTCTCAGTCAGCTCTTTATAACACGGTTAATTGGGCATTAGAGACCCAAAATAATGGGAAACCCTTTTCTTTATTCTAACAGCAAGATACCAGGCCTCTAGATCAGAGAGATTAAAGAGGAATATTGGTGGCTTATGCAGAAAAAAATGCTATTCTGCCCAAAGCAGCAAGAAAAAACCCCAGATCTACTCCAAGTTCAAGAACTTACCATTCGTATGCAGTAAAAACTATCATGAAATCCTTCCCTTAAAAATACTCATACCAAGCTGTCTGCACATACTTAGTAAGCTCTGTTCCTTGTCAGCTTAACACAAATCCATGAAAAATCATGCTTTTGTGCAATTTGAAATGGTAAGGATGAAATAGCAATGTAAGACTAATTAGGAACTGTTCTTCCACGTAAAAATAAGCTGAGGTCTTCAAAACATTTTTTTTCTAGTCTTCATTTATTGTATTGCTGTAAAAATGCAAAATTCACTTTTAACTTCTGAATTATCTATGTCTAGATCTTGTGGCTGAGGAGATAATGAATCTGAACATTGGTAAATACAAATGTAGCACACCACAGGAATTTTCCACTTTGTGATTAAATGCAATGTTTTCTTTTTTTGTTTTCCTTCCTCTGCTTACTGATCATTTATCTCAAACGATACCGTATGCTGCTTTGCTTTGCTGTTCTAAAAAGCAGGGGGCAGAAGACTTGGAGCTTGCACAAACGCTGCTGCAGGTCAGCTCAGATGAGCCAGAAGGTAAGTTGGCCATGGGGGCTATCTGGAAAGTACCACAACCAGCACTGCCCCAGGCAGTAAGCAAGCGTGCCGATTCTGCCTGAACGCGCCCCCCCTCCTTCCTCTCCGACCACATCAAGAAGCCTGGTTATCTGAACAACACACCTGGTCAGGGCTGTGTAAATAAGACTGGCTTGGAATGAAGGGTGTTTTGTGATTACAGAGAAAGTTTCCCATCAACCTGGAACTTCTTGGCTCTGCAGCAAAGCCTGGCGATTTCCACAGTAGAACACGAGCTCTTTTTCCCAACTTGCAAACAAAAGTTCAGACACTATCTCATTTTGTGCAATGACCTCCTAATAATACTGATGACATCTTTGTGAAGTAACAGTAGCAGGCTACTGTCTTCAGGGAACAAGAGACCGGCAGCTTTCTAAAGGAATGCTAAGATCATAATTTTTATCTCTCATTCTATAAGCAGTATAATTCTCTTTCAAGCAGCTGTAGGATACCTGCATAAAGGAGAGGTCACTATCACTACAGGAAGATGAAGCTCTGATTCATACAGAAGAGGGGTGAGATAGAGCACTTTAGAGCTGCTGCTCCGTCAGATGACTTTCAGTTATGTATGCAAGAGTCCATATTTCTATTCAGTAAACAGAAGGCCAAAATATGTGGGAGTGGGAGGAGTATGCCATACAACAGATGCACAGCTGTCCAAAACATCCAAGACTGCATGTTGTCAGACAGCAATGACAAGTGTACCATACAATCTGTAAGTGCAACTGCATATGCTTCAAGGACACGTTGGGATCATCATGCCAGTCACTACTGTCTTATGGCACACAAATAGCGGCCATTCCTTTTGGACTTCAGGATGTCAAACAGTCCCCAAAAAAGCTACAGTACTGAGAGAGCTACATACAGACAGCACTGGGCAATGAAAATTAGAAGAGAGAAAAAGAAGTTAATGTTCTCCTAATTTTCCCTGTTCCTCGTTAAACTTACAAGCAAATATCACAGGATTTCTGGCACCATACATTCTCCTCAAAGAACAAACCGAATTCAAGCCTCTTTACATGGATAGGATCTACTATTACAAAAAAAAAAAAAAAACCCAAAAAAAAAAAGAAAAAAAAGTTACTATTTCTGCAAGGATAAGCATGCTTTATACTTTTAGATTTCCAGAGCGATGCAGCAAGACAGACATTTTTCAGTAGTCACAGAAACATCCAAATACTTATGTACTAAGAGTAGTTTAACATCTTCATTGTGAATCAAGGAAGATGCTGTAGATCTAGCTCCCTAAACTGATGTTAAAAATTTAGCCACTAGCAACTACTAGAATACTGTTAAACAAAGATAGTTGAGATGTCAGAACTTAATTTAAATATTTACAACATACTAGCACCATCATAATGAAAAAAAATTAAGAAAAGTAGGCATCGTTAGAGTGGTAAGATATCTTTGTGTTGTAAGGACTTGCCTAACACAACTCTAATAAAGTACTCTTTCAAGTGTGTATATTGCCAAACTGTAGGTGGTCATCTGAAACTTATAAGCTACAGAGGACAAAAAATATTACAAAGAATGTATTAACAAACCAAATGCAAAATCACTTCATTATAAACTATTATTGCTATATTCATTTCAAATAATACAAAATTATTAACTATATACAAAAAAAGCCTCCCCAGAATTTTGGTAATTAGCAGAACATTTCAGTTTCTTTAATTGCTTCCATTAGAGTCATTTGTTCATTTTATTAACACCAGATGCAATAACACAATGCTAAAAATAAACATGCATTATACAACAAATTTGTATTTCTCAAAAAAAGTTCATTACAATTAGTGAATGCACATGTAACTCTTTCCCCCCCACCTTTAGTGAATTATTGTTTGAAACAGAGAAAAGGGAAGGAAGGAGAAATCAAACTTAATGCTATTCAGCACCAGTAGAAAGTCAATAGACCTTTAACATTCCTGTATATCAAAAACATTTTATCTGTATCACTAAACAGGTGAAGTTTACAATATTGTCCCATTTGTAGATGTATTGATTTATATTTACAATACTCTGTAGTCAATAAAACATTTTAACAATATTTAAAAATTGCTTAAATTCATAAAAGTATTGCAGAAATTTATAACATTTACTTATTTTACGTACATACAAGGAAGTCCATGTAAAACTGTCCATGTTCATCTGAAGAACTGACAGAGTAAGGAGCAATTTTAGTACAGTTTGCAAAACCCCAATTATTTGAAGGCAGCTATCATTAAACATTCAAAAACCGTTAATTGCCATTTGCTTCTGAAAACTGAAGTTCCAGTAATAAAATTGAGTATGTAAACTAAGATGGTTTTGAGATCAGTAGAAAATATATTCCCACAGGTATAACATATTTAACAATGATGATAATGATTTTGTAGAAAACTGTTAAGCTGTAGTGATAGCTGAACAGACAACATGGTAACGGTCTTTGCAAGACCCACAGATATAGTAATTTTCAAATATCCAGTATTTTAGCAGCTCATTGGGTTTCCAGTTAAACTTCCTACAGTGCTAAAATACGACAACTGAACATGTAAGACCTTATTTGAATTTTAAAATCCAATTTATTTTGGCATCTAAAGCCTCCTGTAACATGTAGCCAAGTAACATTGACTTCTGTAGTCTAAGAGCCAATAATAAACCAACCAAAAGTATGCACTGTACTTTAATCTTCAAATAATTAGGTACCCAAAATTAAGAAAAAGTAATAGAAAAGTAAAAAGAACAAAATAAAAAAAATATTGCACAGCCACATTACCTAGAAAGTAAAGTTGATGTTAAAAAGCCCTAAGTGTGGATGATATAAATTATCTTCCATATAAAAAGTATAAATATTTCTTAAAATACAGCTGCAGCTATACTTTAATACCACACATTATTTGATTCATCTGTTAATGAGGTAATAACCAAGTCTCTT
Organism: Burhinus bistriatus; assembly: GCA_013397275.1. Classification (NCBI taxonomy): domain Eukaryota; kingdom Metazoa; phylum Chordata; class Aves; order Charadriiformes; family Burhinidae; genus Burhinus; species Burhinus bistriatus. The sequence continues at coordinate 230,739 of VYXH01011581.1, read as the reverse complement.
ACAATGCTCTTCTCTACTGAAAATATTTTAGGGCAGCAACAAGAAAGAATTTTTCTAAAAATATTTCTGAATCAAGAACAGCAATGTGTGCAGCTCTCCCTATGAGAGAATCTGCTGTATTGGGTAATGCATTAATTACATTGTAACGAACCAAATTACACTCCTTATTTTGAAGAACTGGCAGAAGCAGGTTCTGGATCATTTCAGCGTATATTGGTCCTGTAGAGGAAAAGAAAAGTTGTACTGTGTGAATCACCAGAAACAAATACAGTTCTTTGACCTTCCACTCCAAATGAATACATTCCAGAGCAAGAGAGGTAATGATACGTGTTACGCTGTTGTTCTGTTAAGATAGAATATACAGGAAGTTTAATTTCCTCAGAAACCTTGGAAAAATAATTTTAGCTATGCATTTTAGTATTTGTACATTTATAGTGAGAATGTGCTCATTGGTATTAATTTATTACACTATGTAAAAGGCATTTATTTGTCAATATATAATGCTAGAATGCAGCTGTGCTGGGATGTCTCAACAGTGAATACAACAACCACCACTGAAAAAGAGAAAACTACCTTTTCTTCCAGTGCTAGTAGTAAGCCTCAACCAAATATAGCCCACGTGCTCGACACTACAACTTGATGTCCTCAAAAATCAAAGCTATTTGTCCTCTGTATTAACAGGAGCTGTGTTCATCCCACCTAACTTTCAGCAAAGTCTATAAACTAGAAATTTATTCAGTCTCATCTCCTTCTGCATGTAATAGAACAGGACAGATCCAGAAAGCAATTCAGCTCCCACATGGATTTTCTCTCTCCATTACTACAGAGTAAGCCCAGAGTGTCAAAACACATAATAGAGGTGCCTTAGTTAAGCACCCAGAATTAAATGGGATGAATCTGAGACCTATGAGGTTTAACCTGAGTGGTCTGTTTATTTTTCAGGATATTTATTACCTGATTGTTTATCCTTTAAAGCTGTTTTACACATCTCAATGCGAGCGGAGTGATAAGGAACGTAACGATCCTGAAGAGATCCTACTAACACAATATTTTTGAAGTAATGAAGACCTACAGTAAAAGAAAAAAATGTATCTATTACAACCAATCCCTTGATAATTACTACAGAATAATGAAACATTTTACAACTTAAATTTGGCACGAATTTATTACAAGATCTTGCACGAAAAGGTAGGAAAATCAATTACAATAGGTAGAGCTACAGAATAACAAAATGTTGGGTACCAGCCTTTCCTCCGTACACGTTTTAATACATATGGGCGTGACACAATTGTGACGTTTCCCATTGAAACAGAGTATGGTTCAAGCCTTCATCTTGCTTCTTAGGAATAAAGAGGTCAATTTGTGGTTGACAGAAGGGAGTAAAGCCTCCACATTGCTTAAAGAAACCTAAAGACGGACAGTGCCTTGTCTTCTCTGATGTTTCAGTCAACAGCCTAGCTGCACCAGGATTAATGCCTAGCATCAACAAGTAGGCAATACAGCCTACCTAGTGTAGGTGCCTCTATTAGGCACTGCCTCACTGTGAGGTTCGGCCAGCTCGAGCACAGGTGTGGGGTCCACCCAACACAACCCCCAAATATAATTAAACCTTTATAATTAAACCCAGACTTCCTACTTCTTGGTCAAGCACTTTAAGAGTAAGATGATGCAAAGGTAGGAACCCCCAGTAATGATGGAGTTACAGGCCTTAAGACATTTAATTGTTATGTTTTCTCTAAAAAGCTTCAGCAGATTTCTGGTGCTGCCCATCTGCTTTAGGACAAACACAATGGAGCCTTTTAGGAAAACAGGTTGCCTTTGCCTTAGAACAGCCCCTTCTGAATATTACAGCCATCTACAGTCAAATACAAAGGCCGCTGTTAGGCAAAACCAGAAAATGCTCAAACAAATAATTTAGGTGTATGTAAAGGTAAGCTATACTGAAAAGCCACCAGCCTGAATGGCTCCCTGGGAATCTCCTAGGTATTAGGTGCTTACAACTTATCATTGGTAGCTTTGATCCAATTTTATTCGCACTGCTGCTAATGACTTTTGCATGGTGCTATCAGTCCCGCTTTTAATTTCCAGAGAATAATGGTCAGATCCTGTAACTGTTAGTTTTTAATTTAGTCCATTTTGAGAATTATAGAAATACTGCAAATAAAGTAATTGTTCAAAGGTGCTTCTTGGAATCTGCAGCAAACGTTTTCCGTGTTAACCTGCACAAATAAAACTTTTCTTTCATGAAAAAAAAAGAGCTCTGATGGTGTAGGGAAAAGAAATTACTTGCTATCTGCTTTTCAGAAGCTATACTGCCAGGACAGAAGTTCTGGATTCTAGTTTCCCTGTTTTGTGCAGACTGAATGCATACTAAGTATACATACTTGTTCGTAAAGCCGTCAGTGGAGCCCAAAGTGAAAAATCTTTCCTTTGTTCAGAGGTTGTTTCCTAATTTTCAATATTTTGTATGCTCCATGTGATGAAGACTACGTCTCCAAACCAAACCAAGTCAGTTACAGAAACAATGCTGAACAACTTCAGCATGTGAAAAAGTAAATGTATCTTCTCAGATTTCAAAGAAAATAAAAAAAATTAATTCTGTACATCTATAAAAACATACAGAAAATGCATTCAAATTAGATCCTGGTTCCTGTCCTCTTCAAATAGAAAATCCATTTGGGTTTGTTGTTTGTTTTTTTTTTTTTGGCCTGTGCCCACTGAGAAACACCACTGTCTCAAAAGATCAGCTAAATCACTGGAGTCTTTCATTTGACATCTGATGAAAAATGAGTGCAGCAAACCTTACACAAAGATGCACATGCCAGTTCCAAAACTCTGTACTGAGTTGAAAAGAATGCATTTGGAATAAATCAAGGACAGGAATTCTCTGCAGGCTAATCTGTGATAGTTTTGTAAATTCCTTGAGAGTCTGTCTATCTTGTATTAAGTTTTTTTGATATGCACTTTCCCTAGAGAAAAATCCATTAGCATTCATGTACAAGGTACAAAGAAGTGGACTGCCTAGATCTTTTAATCAACCTGAAGAAGGAAGAGATATGCTGGGGAATCTTTAGAGGAACATCAGTCTACATCAATCAACATTTAAATAGACTCTCTTCATCCTCACATGCGATATAATACAAACAAACACCCCCAACCCCACCCCCCCAAAAAAACCCTCAAACCACCAAAAAACAGGTTTAGGACACATCACAGTATAATAAATTAGGCATACCCTTTTGGTCACAGTGACTCATTTTTATGCTTTACATTCTGGTTCATAAAAATAATGTCTTGGGCTTCCCTTCATTTTAGGCACGATAAATACCAGGAGTCTTTCCTTATGAAAAAGTGTTTGAGGGAACTCTTCAGTAGGAGCAAAGAAGGCATATAGGGTATTTCATAAGCATGAGTTTTATGTTTAACTGTTCTTGGGTGGTTTTTCTTTGGATGGCTCTTTGTGCGTATTCTGATGAAAAAAGTCCAAGTCTGAAGTTTTGAAGTTGTTTATTCTGACACGGTTCATGTGATATATATAGATCACATATGACTACATGGATGGGAAAGAGAGGAGTCAAAGCTGTATTATAAATGTACAGAGCCTAGCAACCCCTTGGATTTCTACAACATGAGATAACTCAAACCATTTGTCAATGAGAAGGAACTGCGTGGCGTTCAACATCATCCTTTCTGCTCTCCAGACAGGCTATAGGACTACTCAGGACATAGACACAGAATGATCTCTAATACAGGAGTGTGCAGTACTACACTGTGCCTAAATTAAAGTGTACTTATGGACAAAGATGCAACTCATCAGTGTCTTTTATTTATGTAGCTGTAAAAACTGGCCTACCAGTCATCTTTACATGTTGCTCTTTCACTTATTTCCTAGACTTTAAACATATTCTGCCTTCAATTAAATTAAAAATTCAGGAATAATTTGTGAACAAGAATACAGCTCAGTTAATTCCTATGATCCACATGTTTATTTTCCCACACCACACATAATACAAGATCTGTCACGCACACTGTAAGTAATAAAAAAAAAATCCCAAACTTAAAATTATTCTAAGTAATTAATTAATCATTTTTTTCTTGCGCAGCAAAATTTTCAGCTGCTGCATTGAGAAACCAACCTCAAAATCTAATTAGGCCAACATTTCCAGATTGTTGTAGTTAGGCAAAAATGCTTGAAGATTAAAACCTAATTCTATGAGAACAAAATACATTTGGACTCATCACATGACATCATCTACTGAATCACAAAATCACAGGGGTTGGAAGGGACCTCTGGAGATCATCTAGTCCAACCCCCCTGCCAGAGCAGGCTCACCTAGAGCAGGTTGCACAGGACAGCATCCAGGCGGGTTTTGAATGTCTCCAGAGTCGGAGACTCCACCACCTCTCTGGGCAGCCTCTTCCAGTGCTCTGCCACCCTCAAAGGAAAGAAGTTCCTCCCCATGTTTAGATGGAACTTCCTGTGTTCAAGTTTGTGCCCATTACCTCTTGTTCTATCACTGGGCACTGGTGCCATCCTCCCAGCACCCTCCCTTTAAGTGTGTGTAAGCATTGATGGGATCCCCTCTCAGTCTTCTCTTCTCCAGACTAAAAAGACTCAAGCCAAGTCCCTCAGCCTTTCCTCGTAAGATGTTCCAGCCCCCTAATCATCTTTGGAGGCCTCTGCTGTACCCTCTCCAGCAGTTCCCTGTCCTTCTTAAACTGGGGAGCCCAGAACTGGACACAGGACTCCAGATGCGGCCTCACCAGGGCAGAGCAGAGGGGGAGGATAACCCTCCCGCGACCTGCTTGCCACATACCTCTTGATGCACCCCAGGATGCTACTGGCCTTCTTGGCCACAAGTGCACATTGCTGCCTCATGGTCAACCTGTTGTCCACCAGGACTC